>JAVJIF010022302.1:0-73379 GCA_038442645.1 Agave tequilana
TTTATGCATGAGTTAAGGGGGAGCTTCTTTGAAGCTTAATTTTAATCATGCATATATAACTCCATGAGTTTTGTCATCATCAAAAAGGGGAAGATTTTTGGCCCAAAGGCCTTCCACCCTAGTTTTGATGATGATTAACTCATGTAGTTATGTTTACTAATATTCTTGTGTTTTTAGTCTCAGATCTTATAACAAGATATTAGTTGGTGATTGCTTCAAAAAGAGGAGTTGGAAGCCTTCACTTGGTGATTCCCGTGCCCGAGCATCAAGATCATACCTTTCACTCGGTGGATCACGTTTGGGATCGAGTCTACTTGAAGATGAAGATCGTCAAGAAGACTTAGGTATCTTAGTATAGTTTAGTGTGTTTTAGATCCATGTGTAAAGCTTAGTATAGTTGATATGCTCAAGTGCACAAACACACACGTTTTATATTTGGTTTTTGGTTTTCATGAATAGCTGATCAAACAAGTTTACTTTGTTTTTATGTATATTAGATGTGCTCTATAACATACATGCTTACATGACTTATACAAACTTATTTTGACTATCCTATTCATGTATTGAAAAATCAAAGTTTGATAAAAATACATGTTTTGGTTTTTGGTAAAAATGGTTAAAACACAAAAATAGTCATATTGATGATATTTGAGCTAAACTTTTTATCACATGTTTATATATCAATACAAAATGATAAAACTATTTTTGGGTATTTTTACAAACACTTAAAAGATTTTTAGAAATATTTTTAACATGTGTTTCTGTCCCAGAACAGTGGCAGATAGGCCAGGACGGCCTGACCGCACGGGTCGACCGTACCAAGGGCCGGTCGACCCTTGCGGTCGACCGACGTGCACAAGCCTGTGCACGTTTGGCAGCCACAGGGACGGTCGGCCGGGCGGCCGATCGGACCAGAGAGCTCTGCTCTCTGTTTATTTCGGTCGGCCGGGCGGTCGACCGAGTTGGCCCAACGGTCATATTTCTGACCGTTGGCGGTCGGCCGGTCGGCCGACCGCTAGCCTGTCAGGCTGATAGATCAGCCTAACGGCTAGTTTCTGTTTGGCCTATATAAACCCCAATTCTTTGGGATTTTGGCCAAGGTTTTTACAAGAGAAAAATTACAGTTTCCCCAGAGTTTAAAACAAGTTTTCAAAAGTATTTTTGGGCTTTAAGCTTCCAATCTTATTTGTTTTAGGTTTTTGGAAAAATCAAAGAAAAGAGAATTTTGGGAGATTTGTCTTGGCTTTAATTTTTTATCTTTTACAAGAGTTTTTCCCAAGTATTTTTCTTTGAGTTTTTGTTTTCCAAATACCTAGTTTTTCCACACTTGAGCTATCATCTATCCTATTCTAGTAGGATCTTGTTTTGTGGAAAGAAGAGATTGTTTGAGGTTGTTGAGCCTCCAAGTTGTACACCCTTGCTTTTGTTGTATCCCTCTTTGGTAGAGGTTGATCGGGTGATTGGTTTGCTCCCTCTTTGGTAGAGGTTGAGGCTTGTGGTTTGCTCCCTCTAGTGAGAGGTGGAGTTTGGTTTGTAAACCCTCTTCGGTAGACGTGTTGTGGTTGTTTGGCTACGGGCCTACCCCTCAGTTGTGAGGCGGTGTTTGAGAGGAGAGTTCGGTACTCCCTTTGTTGTAACAATCCTCCTCGGTGGAGGTTCCCTCGGTGGGAGATAGTGGATTGGAAATCCTACACGGTGGTGTAGGCGGGGATGTAGAGCTAGAGGCTCGAACCTCGAAACATATCTTTGTGTTTGTGTTTGATCCATTGTCTCTCTAACTCTCTCTCTTTTATTTGTGCAAAGCATCATTCATATTGCCATATCATATCTATTTGCTGTGTTGTCCTTGCATTGATTCATATTGCTATATCTTGTGTATGCTTGGTTGTTGTGTGTGCCTCACTTATACTTAACCATAAGAGCTTCATATAGCACCTCAACCCATTCAAGGGAATCAAGAGGAGTTAGTCCAGAGCCCTTCACGGGGAATTCGGTTACACTTGTTGGTTGTATTAAGTGTGATTGCAAAATTTGCATTAGCTTCCACATTTAGCGCATTTAGTTTCTAGATTAGCATTTACACCTATTCACCCCCCTCTAGGTGTGCTTTCAATTGGCATCAGAGCACTTTCAGATACCTCTTGAGTACTTGATACAATCTTTGAAGCGCGAGCTCTTGAATCAACACATGCTAACTTCAATGCTTCACTTCGGATCTTTTGTTGAAGCTAAATACCGACTAAGATCTGATCAAATATCTAAAACTATATAAACACAAGATCATTAGCACTATAATTACATGAGTTAATCATCATCAAAACTAGGGATGGGCCTTTGGGCCAACAGATGGTCCAAGAAAATCCAATTGAGTTGGACAAGACGATGGCTTGAAGTAGAAGAAGCAAATCAAGGTGAAGCAGTTTCCTTTTCAGGCGATTGCAAGTTTCCTTTTCTGGAGGAATATGAATAGGATTCAATTGTTATTCAATGAAGATTTGTTTTTAAAAATTAAAGGATTTAGAATCCTTCTAAATTAGGAGATCAACTCCTAATAGGATTGATCAAGATTCTTCAGGCATCCAATAAATAAGATCATCTCATAGTCCAAATAGGAGTTTTATTGTAAAATCTTATAAATAAAAGTTGTAATCTATTATTTAGGCAGAACAGAGAAGTAGAAGAGCAGAAGAAAGTTGGGGTGAACAATATATATGGCCCTAAAAGCCAAGAAGACCCTAAAAAGTAAAGAAAGAGAGAAGCAAGGTGAAGGTACATAGAGAGAAAGTAAAACTTTGGTAATCTAGGCGTAAATTTAAGGAGAAGGTGAATACTCTTGTGACATCAGAGGAAGATTAGATCTCTTTGTATCAAGTCTATTAATAAAACTCTCTCAAGTTCTCTCCCTGTGGACGTAGGCTAAGTTTGAGCCGAAACACGTTAAACTGTGTGTTTTTCTTCTTATATCTTTTAATATTCATCTTGTGTGCTCGAGGTAATCGATCTCATAGCGTGCTTCAGGTTGCAGGTGGGGATCGCCGTATCTCCCGACTATTGGTATCATACTAAATATGATATCGGGTTATGCACGCAGCAATTGGTATCAGAGTATATCTATTTTGGTCACAACACCCTCACCTCCTCGACAGCGACAACAACTGCTGCCTCAACTCGACGCGCTGCTGCGCTCCTCTTCCTCGCAAACCGAAGCCAGCCCGGCCTCTTGTCGTACCCCGTGCTCGAGTCTTGACCTCCCACTTAAGCCAGCAGCCTGGGCCCTCTCGCCTTTGTGCTGAGCCCCGAGCACAACCAGCTAGTGCTCAGCAAGCCTGAGCATAGCCAGTGACCGAGCCCAGCATCCCAGCACCTGCATCAACGCGGACCTTGCCGCCTCCTTGTCAGCAACTCGCCAATCCTCTCTCCATCTCTACAGCCGCCGTCGTTCCTTCAACTAGTCAGACTCGAAATAGACATTATAAAACAATTATTCAGCCTGTTCTCTTTTCACGCACAATCCGATACACTCTTCTTAAAGCAAATATCAATCAAAATTTTGCAGCATAATCGTATTAGAAATGTAATAATAGTGTAATAAGAGTTCATGAGAGATTATATATACCAACAAAATTATACAATTTATTCAACAAAATTATCTTATACCTTTTTCCACAATACAACACCAATTTTAAAGCAAATACCAGCAAACGTTTGGCAGCATGATTATGGTAGGCATTTGATGGCATAACAAGAGTTTATAAGAGCAATATTACAATAATTAACACGAAATTGAAGCAGATACTAGAGACATTCTCAAGAGCCATATATTAGAATAGACCATGCAAGATCTTAATGGGGTTCCCTTGAGAGAGTCAGGGTAGAAAAGGGTCGCATATAAGCTAAAAAGCTATAGGTGGTAAGCTGGATGGAACCTCACGTCATCTTTAACAGCCCACCACATCCCTCGAACCTGAAATGTTCTCATGGTTCCCTTGCAACAAGAAGATAAGAAATGATCCTCACAGTGTCCCATGAGCTACATGAGCTGATCATTGTGCCCCGACTTAGACCAGAGAGAGAGAGATTTTGCCGGATGTGAGACTATTGTTGGACCTAAATCCCAACAATCCCCCCCTAAGCTCATCTCAATCGAGATCCTCCGCTGCCAATCTCGAGAGTTCTGCTAGATTGGCACCTTTTCCCCCCAAACAAAGAGTTCTACTTTATTTATTGTAGACGATTAAGTTCAGGGCCCTAGGGGGAGACGATTAAGTCAGGGCGTGGCTCTGATACCATTTATAAGGACTCGGGGCACCATCCCAAAAGACTAATCTTCTAGGTGGAGTAGCCTAAATCCTTATAAACCGAGACCATCCCTATGTCTAGCCGATGTGGGACTATTTTTTGACCCAAATCCCAACAATCTCCTTCTCGAACAAAGAGTCTCCTTGTAAGCTCATCTTCACATCTGAAAGATCATCTTTTTACCTGCAAGACATATACTTAATCAAGATCGAGATCCTTTTCACTGTGCTACAGCACACGCCTTACGTGAAGTAGGGCTCCGCCGCCAATCTCGAGAGCTCAATTAGCTCAATAGGGACTTTATTGAGTCTTTTTGCGCCCTGAGAATTGAACAGGTTTTATTATTGACATTCCCAATAACAATATCATTTGGTTGTATCATAAAAATGAAAAAAAATAAAAAGAAAAAAAGGGGGATAAAAACATGGAGAGAAATCAAAAGTATTCCATGAAAGTGAATGTTTTGGAAACCAAAAAAAAAAAAAATATTAAAATGCAAGCCACCTACTTCATTCTTAGGTGATGTGATTGTCATAAATCTACCATATTTTTCTTTAAAGATCAGGCACATGACTGCAGAAGCTTGTTGAAGCCCTTCTACATAACAGTTCCAAACTAGATTTTGGAAGAATATCCTTGGACACGTACCTTGGTTTTTAGGACTTGAGATGCACAAATACAACTGCCAGATAAAAACTCGCTGTGACAGCACGTAGAGTTGTGTTTAATTGGTTTGTGTTAAAACTAGAGGAAGGAGAGGTAACATGCCCTTAGAACGAGATGTTTATGAAATTCAATTAATAACTAGTAATCTGGTGCGGGTTGGGATATTAAGGTGTCGTTAATGACTCAGGATCAATTCTCTGCTAATACGGAAAACTTCTTCAACTCCTTTATGGATTTGAGCTACAGAATGAGGGAGTAAAAGACAGACGATGTGGGGATCAGATCCTAAGAGGGGTTTTTTTTCCCGTTAAAAACGCCTATTACAGGCTGAACGATGGCGGTTTGAGATGCCATGTAGCTTCGGTCATCTGAAAAATTAAAGACTACTTAAAATAAGGGCATTCCTTTGACTGGTTAATAATAGAGCTATCCTTACATGGAATAACCTCATGAGATGGGTTGGCAGGGGACAAACTCTTGTTAGCTCTGGGCATCAGACGAGGAATCTATTGATCACTTGTTCCTCAATGCTCGTTTCTTATTTGGAGCCACTTGACAATCTACCTCAAGTGGAAGCTTCCGAATTTACCATCAATTGTGTATTTGTTCGGGTCTGCTTAGAGATATACTTATGTTAGGAAATGACTCAGGGTTATTTGAGATTTATCGACGGCTACTATTTTTTGGGATATTTGGAGAGAACTTACAACAAAAACTTTAATAGCTTAACACGATCATCAGTGCAAACTTTTTATGTCTGCACTTTTTTCATTTCTAATTGGATCAATTTACTTTCAAGCAGAGCAAGGAATATACCTCGGAGGACACTGGACAAGACAGGAATCGGGAAGCTTCTGATAACCTATCCGAATATGCTCCGGGAGGGGATATGACACCGGTTCAGAGGCGATGTGACCGACTGCTTCGCAGATCCCTGATTTTTGTTTGCTGCAGTAGTCGTCTGTATTTTGTATCAGGGAGTTCCCATTTCTTTAGGTTATGTATCTCCTTTATTTCAGTATACTTTGATATTTTTATCCTCTTGCACATGCGCATACAACATAACTTTTTAGCTTTAGAGGATCTTTTGTACTTGTAGGGTCGTTTTCATTAAATTCTTATTAATGAAATGTCGGGACCATACAGTTCCCCGTTTAACTTTCAAAAAAAAAAAAAAAAAAAAAAAAAAAAAAAAACCCTAGCAATCCATCATGTGGATGGAATTAGAAAAAAAAACTCTCTAAGGAAGGGAAAGTGGTGCTATCAATTATGCGACAAGTTCCGATAAGACCATCAATAGTAGAATTATTTGATTTAAAACCACCAACAACCGAACCATATGAATGGAATTTTCAAATAGATTACATCATTCAAATAACATAATATTGAAACATTGAGTGAAAGAAAGAAAGAAAGAAAGAAAGAAAGAAAATGCTAAAAATGTCAAATTTTAAGATGTTATATGAATTGATTTTGCCCTGCTAGAAACCTAAAAATAGTCAATTAAGATTGTTCAGGATGTTACAAAGCAATATCAAGAAGATTCAGAAGCATGACCAAGTGATTGGTTATGACAAAAAAGGAAAAAAAAAAAAAAAAAAAAAAGGTGAGGTTGTAATCCATTTTTCAATTTAAAGTTGTAACATCGGAATTGAATGTTTTCAATAAGTTAACCATAAATATATAAAGTTGGCACAAGTAGGTATATTTACCACATTTATCAGCAATTCTGACCTAATTTAGACTTTGTAATAAAATGGAAGGTTAATATAATCCTTTAGTAAACGGGGCTGCAACAGGGGATGACTATTGACAGATAATTAAGTTCTGCCATTTCTACTCTTTTACTCCAATTAAGAATTGCTTCCCTCCTATGAACATGTTACACAGAGGAGACAGGGTTAGGTTTGGGGACATTGTCATTGTGATTGAGAGAGAAGAAACTGCCCTTGCTTTCTATCGATATCATGCTTTTTCTATGATATCATGCTTTCTATTGTACTTGCTTTCCACCTATTGCAATCAAAGTTATCATGTTTTTGTATGATTGAGAGAGATGCTTTCTTTCTCATAGAGAGAGAGAGAAAATTAGACTTGTTTTTCATCTATTGTTAATTAGAGTTATGATTGCAGATGTGCTTTCTTCTGGCTTTTACCATGCCTCAAAGATGAAAACATTTACCCATAACAAAAATCATCACCTTTCTTTAGACTCTTTAGCCTTGAAGATGGATGTTTGTTCCTTGGTTGCATGGGCTTAAACATTTACCTTTTCTCTCTTAGGTTCTATGACAAGCCACTCTATTGTCCATAGTTGGGTTCTATCATCTATGGAACACTCCATGACACTCCATCTGAACCTCCAGGAATAAGTATAAGCAATTTTTCTTGCCAAAATAGACAAGGAGAAATCGTACAACAAATTAGTCCGGCACTTTCTCCGTATCGTACAATGATAATGATACGATATGTAAGAAAACGGTACGAATCAGAAGATTGTGTTGGGGTAGGTTAGTTATCGTACGCTACATCATACTATATGATACAAAAATTGTATTCACTAATATGCTATCTTTGAATTTTAATTGAGATTTGGGTTGATTGAGATTCAAGCAATTATTTGTTTAGTTATAAGATATAGATTGTGAGGACACAATAGATTAGGATTTTTCTCGCTTGGTCTTAGCCCCGCTTCTCATCTCCTAGTCAACTTCATTTTTGATTCCTCAACTCTTGGAGATGATGAGCTTTTCTAGCCATCTTCGAGCCCCGCCTAGTTCTCTTTTGTATGTATGTGCTCTGTTTTAATCTCTCTTTAATCTGATATATAATATTAGTGTTATCCAAATATATATAATTGTTGGTTGTTTAATTGTTAGGTTAATTTCTCCAAAAAAATTTATTAGATGTTATGTATTACTAATTAATTGTCTAATTGTTAGCTCAATAATTAAGTGCTGACTTAATTATTGGGATTAATTGACCTTATTAAATATGTGTACTATTGTTGCACTTTGATGTTTTAACATCAGCAAGTGTATCACAAACAAAAAGCTCATATATGATATGTGTCTAATTAAGAGCATGTTTTGTGATGTTATTTCGATTTATAGCCTTTGGTCATTAGACCTTAAAACTTAGAGGTAAGATTTGTATATATGCTTGTTCATTTGAATTTTATATGAGTGGTCTTTCAAGTTACTTACTTATTCATTCTTTTACGTTTAATTATTTTTTTTTAGATAAAAGGATGAGACCAATGAGATCCCAGCCAAGCTGCATTTCATTGATATATGAAATTATGTGGCTGTTTAGATTCAAGGAAGTAGGCGACGTGAGGAAGTGGAAAAATATCATTTTCCACTTTCGTTGTCCATCCAAATACGAAATTGTCCATCCAAATACGAAAAAAAGAAAATGAAAAAACTCTTTTTTCTTTTTTTTTTTTTTTTTTCTTTTACATAACTATTTTCTCACTTTCAGAGTGATATAGTTAATTTTGTGGTCATGTAAATCTTATTTGTGATAATTTATAACTCAAAACAGTTAATTTTGTGGTCACGTAAGGGGCCGTTTGTTTCGCGTAAAAGTCCGTAAAATCAAATGACTTACAACCCAGCTACAATTACGGCGTTGTTTGGATCGTAATTCGTAAAGGGCTTACACAATCCAATTATCACTCACTTGCAACCCAATTATCACTCACTTACAGCCCAGTTACAGTTAATTTTGTGGTCATGCAAATTTGTATTATTTTTTATGTTAATATTAAATTTTTTAATATTTAGCATTTTTAATATTTATTTGCAATATTAAAACTTTTTAAATCACAAATAGTTAATTTGTGGTCAACTTTTTCACTTACGACTTACACATTACGACAACCAATCATCGTAAAACACAATACACTTTTCACTTAAAACTTTTTATTACCAACCAAACACCATAAAGTTTACATGCATGTAACTCATTTACAACTGTAAAAGACTTTACTAATTACGACTTACGAATTACGGCCAGTTAAGACAACCAAACAGGCCCTAAATCTCATTTGTGATAAGTTATAACTCAAAACAGTTAATTTTTGTGGTTATGTAAATCTCACTTGTATTCTAATTGAAGTCTCGTTTTTTTATATAGTTAACTTTTATTTTAATATTATTTTACGGTCAACTTTGTGGTCAACTTTTTTCATTTTCACTTCCACATTACAAACTATACACCGAAAAAAACAGTATACTTTTTCACTTCCACATCCTATCTACCAACCAAGCACCAGAAAAAATACACACAAATTTTCATCTTCCAAAAGAAAAAAAATTACTTCCCACTTCCTCACTTCCGCGCACTTTCCCGAATCCAAACAGTCTCTACAAGAAAACAAAAGCAAAAAGAACACAAGATATCATCAGAGTTACCAAAAAGGCTTCAAAATAAACAAATAAACAAAGGCTCCTGCCATCCCGAGCCGCTATTCATTGATCTTCACTGCATCTTGCCTCCTTGCTGCATGTCCCTCTAATCTTCTTCTTTCTCTTTTTCCTACAAGTCCTGTCCAAAAATGTATATAGGAATTAACTTCTAGTAGTAAGTACTTGTGTTAGTATTTTCAGTACCTCATATTCATTGGAAAAAAATTCAGATTCAAGTGAATTTATTACAAACTTCAGAGATCAAGAAAGGACATACACGGAACTTGTGCATATTATAAGTGTAGGCTCTAAAAATCACTGAGGATAAAACCTTGAATGCGGATCTCTACAAACGCGAGGATCACCCTCAACTCAGACATGAGTTTCAAATCAGACGAACACGGAACTCATCATGAAGACAATGTGAGGGTCACGTTCAACACAAGACGCGACACTCAAGCAAGCTTGAGTAGCTTATCATTCATTCCAACTCAAAGCGGGGCTGAGTGACATCGCGTTTCAACTGCAACACGAGCCTAAGTAGCGTCGCGTTTCAACTTCAACGTGATCCAACGTAGCATCACGTTTCAACTTCAACGCGAGCCTGAGTAGGTCATGTTTCAACTTCAACATGAGCCTCAGTAGCATCGCGTTTCAACTTCAACGCGTATTTGAGTAGTGATGTGTTCCCTCTTAAATGCGAGCTTGTGAGCTCCACGTCTGATCACAAAGTAAGGTTTACGTCCAACGCGAGACCCGTGTTTCTATTGTAACTGACCCCATTGTTGGATCAATTAACACCCACGTAATGTAGGGAGTTAATCTCTATTATGGAGAGATTTTAGGAGACAATTCTACCCCTGAATTCCTTATAAATAGGTATAAAAGCTATGGGAATAGGAAAGGAAAAAAGACGATTTTTTTTGAACTAAAACAGGAGGCAAAATTTAGCAACCTAAAGTTCAGAAAACTTTGAACATCCAAAGAGGGGAGAGAGCGAAAGAATTTACTTTTAAGAAAAGAGAACTCCAAAGTTTGTTGTATTTAAGCAGAATTATTTCTATCTCTTAGAGATCATCCTTAAGATGATCCAAGCGAAGATTTTCGTTCGGTCGGTGAACAGATAACAAGATTCACTATCCATCGCCGCACGAATAACCTAGTTTTAAACAAAAGGGAGGTCTAAATATTCTCCTCTATTTTATAATCAGATTTTGATCTGTTATAATCTTCTTTGCAATCAATAATAATTTTTACATATTCAATTTTCAGAGGAAATAATATGTCGAATTATAAGCAATATTAATCGACTTATGTTTATGTTTAACCTAGTTGACTTATATTTCCTATATAGTTGACTGGTGCTTGCAACAGAAAGTAAGGTTCTCAGATTTTGTTAGATTAGTTGACTGATATTTCAGTGTAATCGACTAACACACATTATAAGTTGACTTATACTTGAGTATAGTTGACTAACGTCGGTTCTAACAGTTTCTTTTTCTTGCTCTGTTTTAATTTGAGTTGGATTCGAGTTTCCTTCTTTCTCTTAGTTGATATTGATTGTATTATTGAAGTTTGTATTGGATTAGAATCATCCTTTGAGCCTATATAAACCTCTTGGTGATAGCGTTTGAAAGTGTATCAAGAATTCAAGAGAAATTCAAATTTTCACCATTGAGAGTTATAAGAGAGATATTGTAACTCTTGTATTTTCTTCTCTATTTTCACTATAATTTCTCCCCTCCTCCCTGTGTATGTAGGCACTCTTGCCGAACCATATTAAATATCGTGTTCTCTTATTTTGTGGTGATTTGTCTCGATTGCTAGATCTTCTACGCCTTCACTGTCGAGTCTTCAAAGCGGCGTTTCTCTCTTGTTGTATTATTATTGATCACAACAAATGGTATCAAAGCAATGGCTAGAGAGATGACAACAACAACCAAGTTTGAGATAAAAAAATTCAAAGAAAGTTCATTTCTTGTTGTGGAAGATGTGAGTAACATCGTTACTCATGAAGGATAGCACACACAAGCCCTACTTGGTATTGAAAAGAAGCCATCAAAGATGGACGATGATGAGTGGAACGACATCGATTTTCGCACAAAGTCAACAATCATACTATGTCTATCAGATAAAGTCCTCTACAACATCATGAACGAGGAAACAATTGCTGGTCTTTGGTGTAGGCTGAGAGCCTTTACATGTCGAAGACTTTTCATGAAAAAGCAGTTATGCAACATCGGATGAAGGTGTTGGCTCAAAGACCCATCACTCTAGTTTTGATGATGATTAACTCATGTTGTTATAGTAGCAATGATCTTATGTTATTAAGTTTCAGATATTCATCAAGATCTTAGTTTGATGTTTAACTTTAAAAAATTCAAAGTCAAGTTTTGAAGCTAGCGTTTGTTAATTTAAGAGCTCATGCTTAAAGATCGCATCAAGTACTTAAGAAAAAGTTTAGCACGATGGAATCAAATTTGAATCAAGTCAACTTTGAGAAGAAGAATTGAGTCAAGAGTTTGTAAGTTTAGAATCTTGCGTAAAAATAGATTAGTTTTAATTGCTCAAGCTTACACATACACACAATTTTCGGGTTTCAGTTTAAACAAGTAAAACCAAATGAGTCTGCGTTTTCAATTTAAGTAGAATACATTTTTGGTTATATGAATAGATTTCATGAAAAATAAGTTTATATATTTTATATGTATATTGTGTTCTATCCATATACATTGTGCTCTAATGAGTTTAACAAACTTGTTTTTATATTTTATGCAAGTTATAGAAAAACTAAATTTTCATTTCAAAGTTTAGTTTATAGAAAATATGGTTTTTCTTTTAAGATTGAACTTTTATATCTACAAAACAAGTTCACATGTTTGTAATATGTGTTGATTTTTTATCACACATATTTGTACCTATTTGTTTTTACATAAACTTATTTTTGTAGAATTTATGGAGATTTATTGGTATTTACATTGGATATAAAAATATTTTAAATATTTCAAAATATAGTTTTTGGGCTATTGCCTGTCGACCGCACGGTCGACCGATAGTAGTGCCAGTCGACTGCACAATCAACCGACGTGCACAGACGTACACAGCCCAAGAGGGTGAGAACTCGGTTAACCGACTGGTCGACCACAATAGAAATCAGCAACCAGTCGACCGATTATGTCTGCAGAGCTCTCGGGTTTTCTCGGTCGATCGATTAGCCAATCGTTCTGTTGATCTGTTTGACACCCTTCTAGTCTTTTATCAAAAAGTTATATTCTGATATTCAGTCGATATAATTTAAATTGCAATACGAATATAACTTTTAGGGCTACATTTCCTATTCAATGATCACTTTTTGATTAAAAAGTTAAAGATCGAATATTTGTTTGAAGTCAGTGTATATTCTAAAAACTGTTTACAGTTTTCAGGTTTGACATCTTTAGTATTTTGCTCATCTTGCTTTACTTTGATATCAGATTGATTTGATTTAAGTTGCAATAGAAAGAAGACTTAAAAAAATATAAATTCCTATATGCTTATTTCTAAATTCAAAAGGTTTAGACCTCAAAAATGTTCTCAAATTTGACTTTTTACACAGAATGGTCTCTGGATGGTCGACCACCAGACTCCAACGGTCAGAAATTGTCTGTTGGATGGTGGATTGGTCATTCGACCGACAAGCCATTTCTAGCAGTTTCTGACGCTCAATGGCTAGTTTTCCTTATGCCTATATATATGGGATTTTTGATTGAGTTTTTTGTGAAGTTTTCAAGAGCATATTTTTCCATCTTCAACAGAGTTTTCTCAATATTTTAGAGCTTTATTTACATATCAAAAGAAAATTTTCAAGAGTGCTTCTCTTGAGTTTTTTCAAAGGACTTTCCTGAGCTTTTTTCTCTCAAATCTATCTAGTTTTCTCATACAAACTTGAGTCTTTCATTACTAAATCTATTCTATAAGATCCTTGTTTGTGAGAACATTTATTTGTGGTCAAGAGTATTGATCACAAGGTTTCTTTTCTTGTACTTGTGGAGTTCGAGATTGCAGTCTTAGCAAGCTTGCGGGTTCGTGTGTATTATTGTTCTTGTGAGAACAAGTGAGGAACTTAGGGGTCCAAGAGAGTTCTTGAGGAAACTCATAGGTGTTGCGACACCGAGTGATCTTGCGGGATTGATTCTAGTGGAAATTCTTCATTGCGGTGAAAGCGAGGTTGTAGAGCAAATAGCTTGAACCTCGGAATAATTCTCTCGTGTTGTGATTGCTTATCTCTCTTTACTCGCTTGTGTTTATATATCTTGCATGCTGATACTGTTCATATCTTTATATACTTGATATTACTTGTGTTCAATTGATATACATACTTGAGATTGCCTAATTGTTTAATATTGTTTACTTACTTTATTTAGTGTAGAATTATTAATTTAAATTTTTAATTTCGCATTTAGTACATCACCTATTCACCCCCGGGTAATTACAAGTGGTATCAGAGCTTAGTGCTCTAGATTTGGGTCAACAACCTTGAGTTAAAGATTCTTAGTTTACTAATCATTTTTTTGTTTACACACATATGAATTTTCTTGCACCTCCCATGTTTGATATTCTTGATTTTCAAAATTGAAAAGTCAGGATGCTTATATATATTAAAGTCTTTGGTATACATGTTTATCTTGCCATTATTAAAGAATCATATTTTGTAAATAGCAAATATCTTGAGACTAATACAAAAACCATTTATGCTTTAAAACAAACCCTAAATGATGATTATCTATTTAGGGTTTCTAACATTGATTCTGCTTTTCTAGTATAAAACACTTTGACCTCTCTTTGTGAACAAATGAAAAATGATAAGGAGAAATACTCGGATGAAGGAAGTGATATATTTCTAACATGTGTTACATGATTCAAGGAGATGACCTCCTTGAGGTAAATTCTGATTCCGAGCTTGATAATGATAATGAGATGCCATATAATGAGCTTGCATTGTTTTGTCAAAAATTTCTTCAAAAATATGATTTGTTAAAAAGTTGAAACAAACGGTTGAAGAAACGATTCCATTTTAAAAGAAAAGATTCTTTTCAAAATAAATTTGAGATTGTTTCAAAGGAAAATGCGTCTTTGAAAAAAATTAAGTTGTTTTGATTTCTAAAGAAAAGAAGACTATTTTAAATGAAAATGAATCTTTGAAAAAAAAAATATTTTGGTTGAAAATGAAAAGACTTCTATTTCTCTTTCAAAAGAAAATGATTTTTATTCCCGTACTTGCCATGTCTTTTCAGCTAATATTGTTTTATCCTCTATGGATAAAAATGAGATTATATCTTGAAAAATAGAATTGATTGTTTGAACTTAAATTTGAGTAATTGTGCTTTTAATTATTCGAGATTGGAGTTCTATTTCAAAAGAAACATATTTCACATATTCATGCACACCCTCTACGGCATACACCACATGCACATCATGATCACACTCATTTATATGGTAGAGTGTACACATATTCACATTGCAGCCGCAAAGGCCATCTTGCAAAATTTTGTTATGATAGATTAAATTCTTTCAATTTCGCAAACAAGAACATTTCAGTTTCACATGCTACTAACCCCCTTGGACCCAAGAAGATATAAATAATAAAATTCACACTATTTATTTTTGATGTAGGTGTGGACTCTCACAAGATGTGAGAGAATTGGTGCTTTAGTGTTGAATGCATACTGGGCTTGACGAGCAAATCTGTGGATGCATCACTATCAAGAAGTTTTGGTGGGAGGATCACCTCTATTTGGAGAAATGGAATTGACTACAGCGGTATTGGTAACCATTTCATCCTCTATTTTTAAAAATATTTTATTTGCTTAATAGCACATATGCTAGGGTGGTAATCTAGACTCTATTATTGTTGTTTTGTACTTAAGATGAGTTGATTAGTTGTTAAATTATACATATATTTTGAAAATTGTCTTCATATTTTTAAGTGAATTTACATGCCTATCTTTTTTAGTAGATTCATATTTTTATTTGTTTTATTTAAAAGCATATCATGATTTATATATTTTGATCATATGTTCATATGCAAATCTTATTAAAACTTGTGTTATACATGTACGACTCTTGAGATACACTTGTTTTTCATTCTATACATGCTCTATTTTATTTGTATACTCAATTCATATTTAATTGTACTTGTATGTCCTAGTTTTAATAATTCTTGTATGGTTATATGATATATCATGTTTATGAAAAAGAATTTCATATGGGTTTTGATTATGAGATTCATTATTTTATCTTCATGAATATGTTTCTTACATAATTTTCGTGCACTCACATTTTATTTATTCATGATTTCATGTTCATGAGCTTGAATATGCTTTATAAATTTTGAGTGACAATTCTTGTGTGATATGCATGTTTCATGAGATATATGATTTAGTTTATATTTAAAAATTCTGAACTAGTTCTCAAAATTATTTTATATTAGTTCTTTTATTCTTCACTTGATAATGTTTTCAAGCTATACTAAACTACTTTTAAAATTATTATTTTTGAAAACTTCTACCCTTTTGTGAATGTGGTTGGGTAATCATACTTTGCATATGCTTAAATGACTATTGTTTTGACATGTGCATTTAGGTTAGTGATTTTAATGAGTTATTCATATAATTCTCAAATTATTTCATTTATGTATACTCATTCATGTATTTATATATGTTTGCATTAAATTACAAGTTGTATTTTAAATACACATATATGATTGATTGTGCATATTCAATAATGTCCATATATATTTATATAGCACAATTGGTTTCATGCTAAACTTGATTTTACTTCAAATTCATTTTTTATTTTTTAACAAGTTTATGCATTAGTTTTGTAATTATTTAAAAATAGAAGAACAATTCTTTGACTTAAAATGGTATCTATGTTTATATTTAATTACAAGTGATATTTTAAAATTGGTTTCAATTTTACTATTTGTATCCTTTAAGTTATCCTTTCAATTGATTTAGAAAATTAATATTTCAATTATTTTCAAATTTTGTATTTGATGTGTGATTGTAGTTCATTTTTACATCATCTTCCACTTCTATACCATGCATAATATTAATAAAAATCTGTTTTTACTCTTTTTCTCTCTATTTTTGCAGGTCCAATATTAATGGAGAAGAGGCCCAAAATCCATTTTAATTAGTAAGAATTAAAGGGGGATTAATCAAAGCCCAAAAGAGAAGCCCAAAAGTTGAGCCCAGGATCTGGAGACATCCACGCGCCCAATCATCATTCTAGAAGATCCACATGGCCAACAAACCCCAACAGAACCGCAACAGAAATCGTTGGCGCAACGGCCAAGATTCTGCCGCGGAAACGCGGCTCTGGCCGCGATTCCGCGGCAGTTATCTGGCCGTTGAGCCCGAGATTTGATCCAACTGTCTGGATTCTGGAGCCTTCTTCTCTGAGGCCTATAAATAGACCATCAGGGCCAGTGCGAGAAAGAGAGGAGAGAATAGAGAAAAGAGCTTGTAATTTGTAGGTTTTTCTCTAGATTTTTAGTGCTCTTAGTCTTCTTCTTCCTCCTAAAAATTCTGCAAGAGAGAGATAATAAGAGAGTGAAAGCTTGTAATCAAGGTGTGACAACTTGAAGCAAAGAAAGGATTAATCCAATCTCCTTTCTCTTCTATTACAATTTCTAGTGCTTTTTATTTCTTGCTTTATTTCCTTCAAGCTTTACTTTCATAGCATAATGTTTTGTTGTTTTCTTTTTTATGTAATAGATAGCTAACTTCTTCTAACATGACTAGCTAACCACTAACTTTACTAACTTCTAACTCTTGGGTGATTGCTTATTCTTAATCTTGCAAATGTTGAGTCTTTTTCATCCCCGGTGGTTACTTTCATTCTTAGCAAACTCTTGTTGTAATTCCATATGATTCATGTGTGCCTCATTTAGAGCCTTGTCTTTAGAACAAGTGCCTTGATGGAACATGGAGATGGAGTACCAACCATATGCTATTTGTTGTACAACTTTCTTACTTCAATGCTAACATGATGTATGGCCTTGAATGACTAATGAATTTTGTATCTTCTTCCTTAGCATCCCTTGAGTGACACTCCTCGATTCCACCATTAAAATTCTATCTTGAGAGCCGATGAAATCAATGAGGCTACAAGACAAGTCCAAGAAGATCACCCATCCATCAAGTGGGAAAGTACATTGACCAACAAACAAGACAAACACTTGCCGATGAATTAACATGAGGCATGCATCACCATAATGGAGATTAGTAAGTTAGCAAATTAGAAAGGTTAGCTAGTCATGATTTTTCCATCTAAAAGTCTTTTATAAGTTTTCCTTCTTTTAGTATTCTTTCTAAAGCAATTCTTGTTTTCGAATTCTTTTCATTTTCTTCCATCGTTTCTATTTTCATGTACAAATCCACTACAAATTCTTTCACCTATTTTACCATGTCTTTTTCATTCTTTTGAAACAAAGAAGAACTTTCTTTTTCTGTCTTCAACATCGAACCGTAAAGCTTCCATCGTGAGCTCTCCTTGAGGATCGACCCGTATACCCTATGCTACTACGGTGATTTGGAAGGAATACATCAAGCATTGTGAATACATTTGGAGTAATTAAGCACCTAAGGTTGACTCTAAACCTTCTCTCTTTTGTTGAATATCTGTGCAATTCTACTCCCCTATTCCTTCTTTATCAAATTTTTGGCGTCATTGCCGGGGAGAGCAACGGTTTTTGATTCAATTGAAGAACTAAACGAATTTTCTTCTCTGTTGCAGGTTACAGGTTGAAGAAATTGGAATCCAAGCATTGCAGTAACATATAAGTGGCCTTGGGCCTCTGCTCTCGAAAGCAGAGACCAGGTGCTCTCGGATTTGCCGCAAAATCTCGGCTAAAGCGGCGGATCCGCGACAATGATGAGTTGACTACTAATCTTTTTTTGTGCAGGGTTGCTTGCTCTGCAAAAATACAGCTGCTGCAGTACTTAATTCTTGTATGCTTTACCATATTCCTGCTAATAATCAACAGTAAAATATTGGTTGCAAAGTTAAAAATTGATTAGACGTTTGCATTTCTAGGCACGTGTCTTTTCAATTCCTTTACTTTACTGTTGAAGAGTGCTGGAGCAAGGTACGTGCGCATTGCATTTTGATTAGGACTCACTTCTTGGTTGATTTATATCGCTTTGAGTGAACCTTGTTTGCTTATACTGTACACTTACACCAAACTGATTTTAAGGGCATCACCCCATAAATAAGATAAGGTGGGGGATTTCATCACCCTTTCCTTGGCCCAAAAATTATTTTTCAAGCACTCACAATCTCAAGCTTTTAATAAAATCTGATAGACGTTGGCCCTAGGGACATCCGGACTCAGTAGGAGATCGGCTGAAGTTGGAAGTTGTTTTTAATTCATACTCCGGTGAAATCAGTGTCTAAGGCTGGGGATTAAGAGGTTAAGCCTCGAAGATACCGTGGTTTGGCGTAATTAAGGCCCATTGCTTACGCACGGATACCTCCCACCGTATTTTGCCCCACCTGGCTGATTAGCTGTGGTCTGATTCAAGCAACAACCTTCTTCGGTTCATCGAACCGTTAGGAGTCGTCTAGGTCCAGGTATCCTAGATAGCTTGTGATTGATTTTTCTTTTCTTGTTTGTTATTTTCATTTTCTTTTCGTTGGTGTGATCGGTGAACGTTGTTTGTGATTGTATATGCAAGAGTGGTACCGGGATCCAGATTCTGCAAGACTTGTTAGAATTTCTACACTTGCACCAACACCACCACTTAATACAATGGAAAACAACGTTTCGCTTCAAGACAGATTCTACCCGATTCGCACCTCCCTTCCATCATGCATTCTTCTCCCTGTTATCAATGGAAATCATTTTGAGCTGAAACCACAATTCATCAATTCACTTCCATGATTTCATGGTTTAGAGTCTGAGGACGCGTACTTCTTCATTCGAGAGTTTGAAGAAGTATGTGTAATGATGAGAATTTCCCAATTGACTGAGGATGCTGTTAGGTTAAGGTTCATACCTTTTGCGCTGAAGGACTTAGCTAAGAAATGGCTTTACAATCTTCCCGCCAGTTCGATATCTTCATGGGATGATTTTGTAAAAGTATTTCTTAAGAAATTTTATCCCATTCATAAGACAGCCCTCATGAGAAAGAACATCATGCAATTCAAGCAGGAATCAAACGAACCCTTCTGGAAATATTTTGAGCGTTTCAAAGACCTTCTAGCCTTATGTCCTCATCACGGCATAGATAAATGGCGTCAGTGCCAAATTATCTATGACGGACTTGATTACCAAACGAAAACACTCCTTGAATCCATGTGCCAAGGGGAATTTTTGAAGAAAGATGAGAATCAGGGGTGGGATCTCTTTGAAGCCCTAGCTGAGAAAACAATTCAGTGGGAGTCATACCCTGATAAACCCACTCCCACCACTTCCAGAACCGGTATGCATTCCATAGAATCCTCCATAGCAGCTGAGGGTAAGATCACACAATTAATGGAAGAGGATAGAACTGCTTGAGTCAAGGGAACATTCTGCTGTCAATCAGGTCAACCCATCACCTATGGTCAAACCGGGTTGCACCTTTTGTCATGACCTCAACCATGTATTCGAGGAGTGTCCTGTATATCAGTCTCAATCATATCAGGAGAATACCAATGCTATTTTTACCAGACCTAATCACAATCCATACTCCAATACGTACAATCCGGGATGGCAAAACCATCCAAATTTTTCGTGGAGTCAGTCTGGTCCTGAGCAACATAGGCCACTATTTTCACATCCATATAATGCTCAGTCTCACCCACACAGTTTCAATCAGAATTCACCGAATTTTCATCCATATCAAAGTCCACCACAACCACAATCTTATCAGAGCCCACCACACTACCAAACACACTTCCAGTCTCCATACCACCAACATCCACCCCAGAATGATTCAGATGAGAGAATATCAGAGTTGAAGAAAATGATAGAAACCTTATCAAAGAGCTATCAACAGGATATGAACAAAGTACAGGTCCAGATTAGGCAACTGACTAATTCTTTAAGTGGGAGACAACAAGGAATGTTTCCAAGCCAGCCAGTGCCCAATCCCAAAAATCACTTCCCTTTACATGAAGTGGAAGACACGGGCCCCAGTCATTGCAACGCTATTCATATTCTGAGATCTGAAAAGAAAGTAGATAATAGGGTTTCTAATCATTCATCCCATCCAGTACCAAAGTCAACACCTCCAGTCCCAGTACAACCAACTTCTGACAATTCATCTTCTAGTTCAGAGCCATCAACTTCAAAAGCCAAGGGAAAAGAAAAAGTCGATGAGCAACCTTATAAGCCTAGTGTACCATTTCCAAATAGGCTTACAAATCACAAGATGAATGCTCATATGGAGAAGATAAGAGAAATGTTTAACAAGGTCCAAATCAATGTACCTCTTCTTGATGCAATACAACAAGTGCCATCATATGCAAAATTCTTAAAGGAAATGTGCACCAAGAAGAGGAAAACACAAGTCCCTAAGAAAGTCTTTCTAGCATCCAACATCAGTGAGTTGTTCACTGGGTCAATTCCTGAGAAATACAAGGACCCAGGGAGCCCAACAATCTCTTGTGTCATAGGACAGACTACCATCAATTGGGCACTACTTGATTTGGGGGCCAGTATCAATCTCCTACCTTTTTTTGTGTATCAACAATTAGGGTTAGGTGATCTCCGCCCGACCCAAATGACGATACAACTGGCTGATCGCTCTGTCAAGAGACCTAAGGGGAAATTCACGATGTTCTTGTCAGAGTTGGGGAGTTCATTTACCCTGTTGATTTTGTAGTTCTTGAGACACAACCTGTGTCTAATACCAATCATAGGGCTCAAACTCCTGTCATCTTGGGACGACCATTCCTGGCTACAGCAAATGCCATCATCAATTGTAGGAATGGGTCAATGAGGATAACTTTTTGTGACATGACGAGAGAAGTGAATGTCTTCAGCATGCAACCTCGTAGGATAAAGATCAAAGATTCGAGGTTAACTTTGTCAGGAACAATTATGAGGAGAAAAGTAAAGATGAGTCACAAGTTTGTGATTCTCTTGAAGTGGAAAATCCTGTTATCCGAGTATCCTTTCAAAAGGGGAAAGTTGATTTGGATATTTTCACTTTCAGTGAGCCAACCGTGAGTGTATCCCATGAGGATACAATTCAAGAACCTCCGATTGATATAACTTTTGAAGACCTCTTCGCTGACGAAATCATGTGTCTGGATGAGCCAACTCGGGGTCGGTTAACCAATTGTACATCTCTGAAGGAAAATGTTGACCTCAGTTTTGAGGAGTTGTATGGAGATGAGCTGGAATTTCTTAACATTAGGAATAAAGAAATTCAGAGTGAAAAAATGGTGATAAAGAATTTTGTGGTGAAATAAGGATGAATAACAATGAGCAATTGAAACTGAAAATGCTTAAGGCTCAGAAAATAATTGAACTCGTTTCCCAACTGAGCCCGCGCAAACAGACACATTGGAACGATGGGAAACGGGCTAGAGGGAAACGACCAAAGAAAAGCCTAGGCGATGAACACACTCCTTGTAAATAATTTTTTTGTACTCTTTTGTAAAAAAAAAACAAGAAGAAGAAAATGAGGGACTTTTGTGCTAATTCATTTAAAATAGTTCTACAACTTTCAGAACCCTAGATTTCTACATATCACTTCTCCCTAGGGTCAAACACCTTTTCCTTCACTTCTTTCAAACTTCAAATCCCTAGGTTTGTAAAATTACTTTTTACCTAGGGATAAAAGTGGGACTCTCAATCTTTTTCCCTCCTATAAATATCCTCTCTACCCTACCCCTCCTCCCTCAAAAGCAAAATCAATCTCAGATCTGAAAATTCCCTTCAAGCGCCGCCCTCTGCAATTTTTCCCTTCCACAGAGCCTTCCTTCCTGCCGCACTTCCGCGACCCTGGCCGCAGATCCGCGGCATCCTTGACGATTCCAGAGCGCCGCCAGAGTCTTCACCAGTCGATTTTTGACGCTCGTAGCCAATCTGGTGCCACAGATTTCATCAGACCTTTCTTGTGCCCTCTGCAAGATCGGAATTTTTTCCCCCCACGAATTCCGGGGACGGTTTGAATTTCGATCTATCCTTTATATTGCTTTGATCTAAATTCGTAGCATGGCACCTAGTATTTTTTCTGAGAAAGATTTTGGGAAAATTTTGTGTGATTCTAATGGCTATGGACATATGTTCCTAGATCGAATTAGGGCGTGGGATTGGTATGCTTTAGTGTACGATAATGCTGAAAACGATGCCTTTTACTGTCCTGAATTGGTAGCACTGTTCTACACATCCATTGATCATGCATCCATAGATCTACACACATACCAATTCACCGTGCACATGCCTCTAGGCGACTTGTTTATCACGCTTCCTCTCCTTGAGGAAATCACCTGTGTCCCTAGTATCACACAGCACAGCGACCCTCTCCCACTTATCGATTACATGACAGTTATGGGGGCTCGCTGTACGGAACAAGACCACGGGCTAAAGGCCAGCACCACTTTTAGGAACGTACACTGCGTTGGACGCTGGATCCAACGTAACATCTTAGGGCTGGACCACACAACTTCATTCAACCGCCCGGTGTTGCAGATAATTCACGATTTGATGACTAGGCAACACACGGTCTGTTTAAACACGACCATCTTCCACGCGATCATTGCCAACTCCTTCCGCACTCAGGGTGCCAAACACTCCCACCCTATTCTGATTACGCGTCTGTGTAGAACTTTCCTACCGGACGCCGTATTTGATTCCTTTGACCGAGTGTTTGTGACACCTGAGCGACCCACCAGCTCCTATAACAGCTATTTGTACGCGGTTTGGACTCCTAGTGTCGAGCCCGAAGATATACCGGTGGAGTCCTCTTTGGAGGAAAGTTTAGAGGAGGAAGATGAGCCTCAGTTTTGGCGTCAGGATCCCCCAACAGATTCACGTGCCTTCATGTCCACCATCTGGAAGGGCATGAAGAAAATTTTTAGGGGGCAAGTAAGACTTAGGAAGAAGGTGGAGGAGCAATCCTCTAGGTTGGACCACATTGAGGCGGGGTTGCGGCAATCTCAGTCGGCTGGACCCAGCACCACCGCTGGTCCAAAGCGACGGAGGGAGTGATTTCATACTTTTACCTATTTCATGCATCTTTTTATCTTGCATACATTAGGGACAATGCATGAGATAGGTATGGGGGGGGTAGATTCTAACCTAGGATTTTCATTTTCTTTTTAGGCTTTTTATTTTTCTTTCTAGGATTTTCATTTTTTCTTAGATTTTACCTTTCTTTGTAGATTTTTTATTTTTTATTTTTTTTAGATTTTACTTTTTAGAAAAAAATAAATAAATAAAAATAAAAATAATAATAAAAAAAGAAATTCTTGATCCATGTTTAAAGAATCAAGCTTGACTTTATGAATTAAGGAAACTCTTAACTATGATTTCTAATTATAAGTTGAAAAGAGGAGTTTTGTTGGATTTTTAGGTTAAGTAAAAAAGGATAAGAAAGATAACTAGATTTTAATTCTTTCTTTAGGATATATACATTAAACATATTGAGGGATTAATCAAAGACTTTGTGACTTTATTTACACAAATATATAATAAAAAAAGAAAAAAGAAGAAGAAAAAATATATATATATGTATATAAATAACTAAATAAATATTTAGCCACTAATTAAGCTGGTTAGCCGTGCCTCAAGAAGCATGGCAAGTCACGCCTAAAGGTGGTTAAGTCCTTAGTATTCATGGCCTAGTTTACTCGAGTCATCGAACCTTAGGGATGTATCTTCATCTGGTGCCCTAAGACCGACTGGTTTGGGAGTCATCGGTAAGAGACTCGCTACAAGGGTAAAGAAAGCCTGAGGAATGCTAAGGAAATGTAAATAAATAAATATTGTATATATAATATTAAAAAAAAAGAAGAAAAAAATGTTATATATATTAGTAAATAAATGAACTTAGTCTGAGAAAGATCCTTCATATTTATAGATGTATATAAAATAGGATTGATGCAAAATCCGGTTTTTGATCTCTTCCTTAAAAACTTAACCTAAGTTGAAAACAAAACTCTAAATAGACGCTTATAAGAGGAATGACAAGTTTAGGGTAACCTGAAACCTATAAATTAAGTAAGACTCTTGAAAACATGGATCAAAATTTTCACTAACACTTTTATTTTTCTTTATGGATTTTGTGGGTGCAATCCGCTGAAAACCCTCAGGAGACAACACTCCTCCTCTAGGGTAACCTAGAGGTTTAACGGCTTGTTGCACGTGCTCAGTGCAATCGTGTCACCTACGAAAGTGGTGCAATAATTTAGATAGGATTTTTCTTTCTTTTCTTGTTTTGCTCGGGGACGAGCAAAAGCTAGGTATGGGGGTGTGATTGTAGTTCATTTTTGCTTCATCTTCCACCTCTATACCATGCATAATATTAATAAAAATCCGTTTTTTACTCTTTTTCTCTCTATTTTTGCAGGTCCAATATTAATGGAGAAGAGGCCCAAAATCCATTTTAATTAGCAAGAATTAAAGGGGGATTAATCAAAGCCCAAAAGAGAAGCCCAAAAGTTGAGCCCAGGATCTGGAGACATCCACGCGCCCAGTCATCATTCTAGAAGATCCACGTGGCCAACAAACCCCAACAGAACAGCAACAGAAATCGTTGGCGCAACGGCCAAGATTCTGCCGCGGAAACGCGGCTCTGGCCGCGATTCCGCGGCAGTTATCTGGCCGTTGATCCCGAGATTTGATCCAACTGTCTGGATTCTGGAGCCTTCTTCTCTGAGGCCTATAAATAGACCATCAGGGCCAGTGCGAGAAAGAGAGGAGAGAATAGATAAAAGAGCTTGTAATTTGTAGGTTTTTCTCTAGGTTTTTAGTGCTCTTAGTCTTCTTCTTCCTCCTAGAAATTCTGCAAGAGAGAGATAGTGAGAGAGTGAAAGCTTGTAATCAAGGTGTGATAACTTGAAGCAAAGCAAGGATTAATCCAATCTCCTTTCTCTTCTATTGCAATTTCTAGTACTTTTCATTTCTTGCTTTATTTCCTTCAAGCTTTACTTTCATAGCATAATGTTTTGTTGTTTTCTTTTTAGTGTAATGGATAGCTAACTTCTTCTAGCATGACTAGCTAACCACTAACTTTGCTAACTTCTAACTCTTGGGTGATTGCTTATTCTTAATCTTGCAAATGTTGAGTCTTTTTCATCCCCGATGGGTTACTTTCATTCTTAGCAAACTCTTGTTGTAATTCCATATGATTCATGTGTGCCTCATTTAGAGCCTTGTCCTTAGAACAAGTGCCTTGATGGAACATGGAGATGGAGCACCAACCATATGCTATTTGTTGTACAACTTTCTTACTTCAATGCTAACATGATGTATGGCCTTGAATGACTAATGAATTTTGTATCTTCTTCCTTAGCATCCCTTGAGTGACACTCCTCGATTCCACCATTGAAATTCTATCTTGAGAGCCGATGAAATCAATGAGGCTACAAGACAAGTCCAAGAAGATCACCCATCCATCAAGTGGGAAAGTACATTGACCAACAAGCAAGACAAACACTTGCCGATGAATCAACATGAGGCATGCATCACCATAATGGAGATTAGTAAGTTAGCAAATTAGAAAGGTTAGCTAGTCATGATTTTTCCCATCTAAAAGTCTTTTACAAGTTTTCCTTCTTTTAGTATTCTTTCTAAAGCAATTCTTATTTTCGAATTCTTTTCATTTTCTTCCATCGTTTCTATTTTCATATACAAATCCACTACAAATTCTTTCACCTATTTTACCATGTCTTTTCATTCTTTTGAAACAAAGAAGAACTTTCGTTTTCTGTCTTCAACATCGAACCGTAAAGCTTCCATCGTGAGCTCTCCTTGAGGATCGACCCGTATAGCCTATGCTACTACGGTAATTTGGAAGGAATACATCAAGCATTGTGAATACATTTTGGAGTAATTAAGCACCTAAGGTTGACTCTAAACTTTCTCTCTTTTATTGAATATCTGTGCAATTCTACTCCCCTATTCCTTCTTTATCAATGTGTATTACCTATATGCAAGAGGAGTTAACTTAACGTCTCTTCTATAAGTAAATTTATGATGAGTGTTTTGTGTAAAGTAGAGTTTGACCTCTCTTCTCTATATCTTACATGTGTGTAAGAAGAG
This sequence comes from Agave tequilana, assembly GCA_038442645.1. Lineage (NCBI taxonomy): Eukaryota > Viridiplantae > Streptophyta > Magnoliopsida > Asparagales > Asparagaceae > Agave > Agave tequilana. The sequence continues at coordinate 26,623 of JAVJIF010022302.1, forward strand.
CTTAACATCTCTGTTTATACATTATATGTTATACTTAAGTGGGTTAGGGTTTAGTCATTCCTTCTTCATGTAATGCATGCATGCAGAAAGAGTTAACGTCTCTTTTCTTCATATATTTATACCGCATATATATTTATCATGTTTTCTTTAATTCTTTTGTTGATGAATTGACAAAAGGGGAGAGAAAAATTTAGAGTTTATATATGCATGTTATGTTTGTGTTTATGCATAATGTCTATGTTTGATGTTAAGTTATGAACTTTATTGAATATCTATATGTTTTATGCTAGGTATGAGTTAAGGAGAGCTTTTACAAAGCTTATCTTTAATTCATGCATATATTACTTCATGAGTTTTGTCATCATCAAAAATAAGAAAATTGTTGGCCCAAAGGCCCATCACTCTAGTTTTGATGATGATTAACTCATGTAGTTTTAGTACTAATGATCTTATGTTGTTAAGTTTTTGATATTTATCAAGATCTTAGTTTGGTGTTTAGCTTCAATAAAAGATTCAAAGTCAAGTTTTGAAACTAGCACGTGTTAAATCAAGAACTCATGCTTAAAGATCGCATTAAGTACTCAAGAAGATGTCTAACTCGATGGAATCAAGTTTGAATCAAGTCCATATTGAGAAGAAGAATTGAGTCAAGAGTTTGTAATTTTAGAATCTTGCGTAAGAATATATTACTTTTAATTGCTCAAACTTACATAGTCAGACAGACAGACAGACACACACACACACAGACAAAGTTTTCGTGTTTTGGTTTAAATGGGCTAAACCAAATGAGTTTTGTGTTTTCAATTTAACTAGAATACATTTTTGGTTTTATGGATAGATTTCATGAAAAATAAGTTTATATGTTTTATATGTGTATTGGGTTCTATCCATGTACATTATTCTTCAAATATGTTTAACAAACTTGTTTTTATATTTATGCAAGTTTTAGAAAAGGTAGATTTTCATTTCAAAGTTTAGAGTTTAGAAAATACGGTTTTGCTTTCAAGATTGAATTTATAAATCTCAAGAACACGTTAATATGTTTGTAACATGTGTTGATTTTTTATCACACATATTTGTACCTTACTGTATTTACATGAACTTATTTTTTTAGAATATTTGAAGATTTATTGGTATTTAAACTGGATTTAAAAAGAGGTTTTAAATATTTCAAAATATAGTTATTTTATTGTTGCTGGTCGACCGAACAGTCGACCGACGTGCATAGACGTGCACAACCTAAGAGGGTGAGAATGCGATCGACCGACTGATCAATTGCAGTAGAGACCTGCTAACGACCGATCGATCGACTATGTCGCAGAGCTCTCGGGTTTTCTAGGTCGACCAATCGGCGAACTGTTCTGTTGATCTGCTCGATACCCTTCCAATATTTTAACCATAATGTTATATTCTGATATTCAATCGATGTAATTTAAGTTGTATTACAAATATAACTTTCAGGGCTATATTTCTTATTCAATGATCGTTTTCTGATTCAAAGGTTAAAGATATCAAATATTAGTTTGAAGTCAGTTTATGTTTTGAAAATAATTTACAGTTTTTGGTTTTACACCTTTCAGTATATTGCTCATATATTTAACTCTTATATCAGATTGATTTAATTTAAGTTGAATTGGAAAGAATACTTAAAAATCTACAAATTATTCCTATCCAAATTCAAACTTTTTAGCCCTCAAACTATTCTCAAAGTTGATCTTTGCATGGAGTGGTTGACTTCCTGGTTAGCCGTCGGTCAACCGCAAGGCTTCTGCGGTCATAAATTTGACCGTTGGACGGTCGACTGGGCAGTTGACCGATTGGCCATTTCTGAAAGGTTTTGACCCCTAATGACAAGTTTTCCTAATGCCTATGTATATAAGATTTTTGGTTGAGTTTTTGTGATATTTTTAATAGCATATTTTTTCATCTTCAATAGAGTTTTCTCATAAGTTTTAAAGCTTTCTTTACATATCGAAAGAGAGTTTTAAAGAGTGCTTCTCTTAAGTTTTGCAAAGATTTTCTTGAGCTTTTCTCTCTCTGTGTCTAGCATTCTCACATGGCATGAGCCTTTCATTGCTAAATCTATCTTATAGGATCCTTATTTGTATGAGTATTTGTTTGTGGTCAAGAGTGTTGATCACAAGTTTTCTTTAATTGTACTTGTGAAGTTGAAGATTGCGGCCTCGGCAAGCTTCGGGTTCGTGTGTATTATTATTCTTGCGGGAATAAATGAGGGACTTGCGTGTCCAAGAGAGTTCTTGAGGGAACTTGTAAGGTGTTGCGGCACCGAGTGATCTTGCAGGATCGATTCTAGTGAAAATTCTTCATTGCGGTGAAGACGGAGATGTAGAGCAAGTGGCTCGAACCTCAAAATAATTCTCTCGTGTTTGTGATTGCTTATCTCTCTCTTTACTCACTTGTGTTTATATATCTTACATGCTCATATTGTTCATATCTTTGTATGCTTGATATTACTTGTGTTCAATTGATATACATGCTTGGGATTATCTAATTGTTTAATTTTGTTTACTTGCTTTATTCTGTGTAGAATTGTTTGTTTATATTTTTAATTCCGCATTTGATTAACATATCACCTATTCACCCCCTTTTAGGTGATTACAGAAGGAAGGTACGCCTATCTTACAATATCTTAATACTTTTAATAGGATTTTAGGTGACTTGTTGGCTCTAGAGGTTAAGCTAAAAGAAGAAGACAAAGTTATTCTATTACTCTTTTATCTTTCATCAAGTTATGATCATTTGGCGATCACCATCATGTACGGTAAGAAAATCTTAGATTTAAAAGATGTTAGGCAGATGCTCCAGAATAACGAACTGACAAAGAAAACAAATTTTACAGAGGATACCTCAAGATTGGTTGTCAAAGGGTACAGGGGGAGATCAAAGAGTAGATGACCTAAAAAAGATCCAAAGGCTTTTAGCAGTTTTGTTTTTATTATTTTAGGAAAGCACGGCACATCAAACAGAATTGTATGAAATACAAGGAGATGCTAAAAAAAGCGGTAAGAATTCTTATGGGGCTAGTACCAGTGCAAAATCAGACCAAACTGGGTTGTCAAACAAGCAGATGAGAATCCATGTGATGTCTTGACAGCTCAGTTAGAAAAAGATAAGTACTCAGATGCTTAGTTACTTGTCTCGAGGTGTACATATCACATGTGCCAAAAAGAGAGTGGTTCAGTACTTATAAGCCTTATGTCATGATAGGTAATGACGCCGTGTGCAAGACAATTAACATTAGCAATATCCATATGAAAATGTTTAATGAACAAGTTCAAACTCTAATGAACGTGTGTCACATTCTAAATTTAAGGAAGAATCTTCTCTCATTGGTAGCTTTGGAAGCTCAAGGGTGTAAGTTTTTAGGTGCAAATGGAGCTATCAAAGTTACCAAGGACTCCATGATGATTCTCAAAGGATAACAAGCATCAAACTTGTACAAGATGAATGGAAGCATTATTGCTGGTGATGCTTCAGCAGCAACAGAGAATGAGGACACTACAAGGCTTTAGCACATGCTTTTTATCATATGAACGAACGGGGTGTTCAAGTACTATACAACAAAGTGTTCTACTAAGTATTAAATATTACAAATCTGATCTTTGTATATTTTGTATCATAGGTAGACAGCGTAGAGTAGCTTTCTCTACATCACAGAGCAAAACAAAGGGCTTGCTAGATCTTATAGTGGGGACCTTTGCCAGTAGCATCCATCGGGGTGCTAGGTATTATGTTACGTTCATAAATGATTTCTTCAGGGGAGTTTGGGTATACTACTTGAAGTAAAAATTAAAAGTATTTCAGAAGCTCAAGGAGTGAAAAATTATGGTAGAGAATCAGAAGGGAAAAAAGGTGAAAGTCTTGAGGTCTGACAATGAAGAGGAGTATACCTCCACAGAATTTAAAGCTTACAGTAGGCAAGGGCATCGAACACCAGGTAAGTAGTTTAGGGTGATCAGAATAGAATAATAGAGCACATCAATCGGACACTTACAAAGCATGCCCGCAGTATTAGATTCCAGGCTGACATGTCAGAAGAATTTTAAGCAGAAGCGATGAATCATACAAGTTATCTAGTAAACAATCATCATCTGCAACTGTTGATCTTTAGATCACAAAGGAGATATGGAGAAGTGAGTGTGTAGATTATTCGAAGTCTACGGATTTTTTGTTGCCCAGAGTAGAGTTTGGTTGATAGTCAGAAAAGGAACAAACTGGGATTCAAGCCTAAAAAGTGCATCTTCATCAGGTTAACGAAAGGATTCAAGGCTTCAGACTTTGGGATCTCAAGACAAAGAGCGTTTTTACCAGTAAAGATGTAATATTTGACGAAGAATCAATGTTGATAGACAAGTCAGAAGCGGAGGATAAAGTGCAAGGTGGAGCTTAAGACAATTCAGCAGATACTCGAGAAAAGAGAGTTGAGTTCTTAGAGAGCCCTAAAAAGCCTAACCGGTCAGATAAGGTCTCTTTAAATTCAAATAGAGATGAACTGGAGGTTACTTAAGAGCAAAATTATTGAGGCGGTCAGTCAGAGTTACTGTGCTACCAGTAAGGTATGCCTGAGAAGATAATCATGTCTCATTCACATTAATAATAAAAACAGGCGATCCTAATAGTTACAGGGAGGTGATCAAGAGATGACCATGGCAAGTGGATTCAGCTATGGAGCAGGAAATGAAGACTTTGGATAGAAATCAAATATGAAAATTAATAGATCTCCCAAAGTACTCCAAGAAAATAGGTTGCAGATGGGTAGAGATGACCATGGCAAGTGGATTCAGCTATGGGGCAGGAAATGAAGACTTTGGATAGAAATCAAATATGAAAATTAGTAGATCTCCCAAAGTACTCCAAGAAAATAGGTTGCAGATGGGTCTTTCATAAGGTCAATGAGTAGTACAAAACAAGATTAGTTTCTAAGGGATATGCTACGAAAGAGGGTATTGGCTACAATGAGATCTTCTCTCTTGTAGTCAAGCATACGTCTATTTGGATGTTGTTGGCAGTGGTACCTCAGTTTGATCTAGAGTTGGAACAGGTAGATTTCAAAAAAACGTTTCTGCATGGTGAGCTGGAGGAAAGGATATACATTAAGCAACCTAAAGGTTATATTCAGGAAGGACAAAAAAAATAAAGATATGTCTTCTAAATAAGTCCCTCTATGGACTAAGCTTTTTTTCAGGCAGTGGTGCAAAAGATTTGACTTTTCATGATCTAGGTCAGATATAGTCGATATTAGTATGACAGTTGTGTCTATTTTGAGTAGAATGATAATCCGACATATTTGCTGTTATATATAGATAATATGCTGATTGCTGTAAGAAACAAGACACATATTCAGAGGCTTAAAGCTCAGCTAAAAAAAAAATTTTGACATGAAGGATTTCGGAGAAGCCAAAAAAATCTTAGGTATGGAGATCACTCGAGACAGAGGCTCAGGCAAGTTTTGGCTATCCTAGGAGAACTACATTCTCAAGGTGCTAAAAAAAATTTAATATGGCAGAAGAAAGATCAATCACTATTCCTTTAGCAGGTCACTTCAAATTATCATTCAAGCAGTGTCCACAATCATCATATGCTATGCGGTGGGATCACTCATTTGTGCTATGATCTGCACTGGAGCTGACTTAGCCTATGCAGTTAGTACATTAAGTCAGTTCGTGTCAAATTCAGGAAAGAAATATTGAGAAGCAGTGAGTGGGTGCTACGATATCAGCAAGGGACTGCGAGATTAGGCTTGATGTTTTAGAGATTGAAAATGAAAAAGCCTAAGGTATTACAAGGCTATATTGATGCAGATTACACAGGAGATCTTGATCAGTGAAGATTTACGATGGTCTATGTGATCACAGTAGCTGAGTGCGTCATTAGTTAGAAGGTAGAGTTGCAAGATACAATTGCTCTTTTAACGACAGAGACAGAGTACATGACTACAGTTGAGACATCAAAGGAAGGTTTGTGGTTAAAAGAATTGGTCAAAACTTTCGATATCATACATGATTTAGTTCGAATTCATTACGACAGTCAGAGTGCTATTCATCCTACTAAGGATCACATGTATCACAAGCGGACGAAGCACATTGATGTGAGGTATCACAAGATATATCAGTAGGCCATAGATGACAATGTAATCGACTTAGTGAAGAACAGTATAAAGAAGAATCTAAAGACAGATGATAAAAGCTATCTCGGTTGAGAAGTTGAGGTCATCTTTAAACTTCATCAAGTTTCTTCAAAAGTAGAGTGGAGAATGGGCTCTTGAGAGAGAGCCAGGTGAAGTCACAAAAGGGGAGAGAAAGCAAGGTTAATAAAGTGAAGCCCTATTTCTATGTAGGGATTCAATGAATATGAGTCAAGATGAAGATTCTAACAATTCAGGTTCAGGTAGAGGTGTTACAAACTTTAAAGATCAAGCACAGATATACACAAGACTTGTGCATATTATAAGTCGACTTATAAGCAATACTAGTTGACTTATACTTCTTATATAGTCGACTAATGCTTGCAACATAAAGTAAGGTTCTCGAATTTTGTCAAATTAGTTGAATGATATTTTGGTATAGTCGACTAACACACATTATAAGTCGACTTATACTTGAGCATAGTCGACTAATGGTAGTTCTGAGAATTTTCTTTTCTGGTTCCGTTTTCAGTTTGAGTTGGATTCGAGTTTTCTTCTTTCTCTGTGACAGTGCTGAGGTATTGTTGACGTTTGGGTTGGAGTAAGATCATCCTATGAGCCAATATAAAACCCTTTGGGGGTGGCCTTTGAAGATGTGTCAGTTAACTTTTCACCATTGAAAGTTGTAAGAGAAAAATATTCTTGTAACTCTTATATTTTCTTCTTTGTTTTCAATATAATTTCTCCCCTCCTCCCCATGGATGTAGGTACTCTTGTTGAACCATGTTAAATCTGGTATTTTTATATTTTGTGGTGATTTGTCTTGATTGCTTACTAATAGTAAATATTTTATGCTTCTGCTATGGAGTGTTCAACTTAGCGTTTCTCTCTTGTTATATCAGCATTGATCACAACACCTATAATCCTTCTTTTTTCTCTTTTTCCCTCCAAGTCCTGCCAAAAAATCAATATGGGAATTATCTTCCGATAGTAAAGGAGAGAATCTTTTTTTTAGAATTAAAAATGAACCTATTTCTCTCTCTCCAGACACCCCAGCAAATTGCCACGATCACAATATCTCATTGTTGCCTACAACTCTTGCTGATGGTCCTTCTTTTTCTAGAGCTCCAAAAATGATTCGCAGACTTGGGTCTACCCTTAATATGCAGCTTATGTTGCCAGGATCCATAATCTTTTCACGTAATAACATTTCAGAAATAAATGTTCTATGAACTCATTCTTCTTATCATACAATCTATAGAGTATCACTTTATCAATCCCTTTTGTGCTAAGCACATCCATAGTATTGAGCCTCCCCTTACACATCAGCCAGTCTCCCCTTACACAGCAATCACATATGAATTCTAACTTCAACAGAACATTCATTTTCCACGTATAAGTAGCTACGCAATTCCTACATTCCCCTAAAGCTAGATTTCCATACCCACTTTTAATTCTATACTACCTTGCTTTACTAATGGGCCACTTTCAGCTATTATGCCTTCTAATTTAGCAAAATTTTTTTGAAACACCCAACAAAACTGAGACCTCCTTTGCATACTCATCAGTGATGTCACCTCTGAATCTAGGAGCACATAACCATTCTCCGTTCACCATACTTCTTTGAGTATCCACTATATTCTGAGTGCTCCAATCTTTATCAAAAAAGCTTAGGGCATAACAATTTAAGAGGGATGTCATAGGGCTAAATATCCAACCAAAATGTTACCCCCTTTCCATCCCCCACATTTACCTGCAGCCATTTTTGAAACCAGTCTAAATTCTCACAAGTTTTGAGAACCTAACTCTATACCCCAAACAATGCCTCTTCAAGTAAATATTTTTAACAATTTGACACCAAGGACAGTTGTTTAGAGACAGGATCTTCCATAACTATTTATCAAGTTGAGCCATATTCATGCCCTCAATTTTAAAAGCCCTAGCCCTCCCTGCTTCTTAGGGGTACAAACATCGTCCCAGTTAACAAGACACTGACAAGAAAAATTTTCTTTCCTACCTAATTACAAGATAGCCCTAATAATTCCATCAATCCTCTTTCTGGCTCAATTAGGCAAAATAAGTATAGCATCATTTATAGAGGGATAGAAGTCAGGATAACATTCACCAGAATTAGTCTATCCCTTTGGAAAGAGTAGCACCCTTCCAATCAACTAACTTCCTATCCACTTTCTGAATAGTAGGCAACCAGTCTTCTCTAATATGTCCCAAATGTCTAATAGGCATGTGCAAAAACTGCAAAGGAAACTCACCAAGTTTATAGTCAAAACCATCAGCAAGAGTTTTACCCATTTTTCTCCAAATCCCCTAGCCTTTAGCATTTCTTCCAGAAAATCCTATTGTACCATGTCATAAGCCTTCTTAAAATCTATTTTAAAATCTACACCAATATTTTTTCTTCTATTACAAGAGGAAATAACTGTTGGCCCACGGGTACACTCCTTAGTTTTGTTTTGATGATTACAAACCACATGTAATTATAAGGCACTAATAGAGTTCTAGTGTTTATAAGTTTAAAGGGTTTAAGAGATTGGAAGATGTCTTATTCTTCCTCAACAGAAAGGTTTGAAGAGATCTAGTTGATTCAAGGAAGGGATTCAAACTTAGACGATCAAAAACATGGATTCTTGAATAAGCCCTCTTGATGAAAACTTGAAGTTTATGTAACCCTATGTAAGATCTTAGAATGTTTAGGTTTTGGTGTTGAACTAAAGCTCAAGGAGATCTATACACACTGCATGTTTCTAACACTCCATATGTTGCCAATATATATATATATATATATATATATATATATATATATATATATATATATATATATATATATAAAATTTAAAATTAAGTTCAAATTTATAAATGTTTTTACCTTGACTTATTGGCTTGGACGATTGACCACCTTAGTGTTCAGTGTTTTGTATACTGGCTCGGTCAATCGAGCGGTAGATTAATTATGTTGGCCTAGAAGCCCTTCACTCTAGTTTTGATAACGATTAACTCATGTAATTATTGTTTACTAATAATCTTGTGATATATAGTTTCAGATATTTTATCAAGATATTAGTAGGTGATTAGCTTCAACAAAGGTATTTTGAAGCTTTCACATGGTGATTCAAAAACTTGTGCGTCAAGATCGCATCTAGTACTCGGATGGAGTCAAGCTCGTTTGGATCGGTTTTGGATCGAGTCGACTTGGAGAAGGAGTTCTACCAGAAGACCTCGGTTTGTTTAGTTTATAGTTTAGGTCTTGTGTTAAAGATTAGATAGTGTTGATATGCTCAAGTTCACAATACACACACAAGTTTAAAGTTTCATGTTTGGTTTTTCGGTTTTTCATATATATGGTTTTCATGGATAGATAGAATCAAAACAAGTTTACATGGTTTAATGTAGATTAGATTTGATCTATATACATCTATGCTTCATCTATTTAGAAAAACTTATTTTGATAGTCTATTTCATGAGTTTGGAGTTTTATATTTAAACAAAACTTATTTTTTTATTTAATGTCAAAAACATTGATATATCTTTATATGTATATTGGATTCTATCCATATACAATATGCTTCAATGTTGTTTCAATATCATGTTTTTGTATGAGTTTTGGAGAAAACGGTTTTCCATTTCAAAATCCTAGTTTTTGGAAAATACGATTTTTAGTTTAAGGCAAATTTTCAAGAACACAAAAATGGTTCAAATAGTTTGTAATATGTGCTGAATTTTACTCACACATATTTGTATTTCAAAGATCTAATAAGAACTGATTTTTGTGAAATTAATGTGATTTTATGGGATTTAATTAAAGTAAAAAACCCAAGTTTTTAATCCCTAAAATGTTTGAACTGGTTGTCTGCCGGTTAACCGAACCGGTCGACCGTAGTAGAAGTCGGTCGACCGGTCCGGTCGACCGACGTGCACAGATGTGCACGCAGCCATGGGCTGGTGGGCCGGTCGACCGGGCGGTCGACCGTCCAGAGAGCTCTGCTCTCCGGAAATGGCCCTGGTCGACCGGTCGGTCGACTGGTAGAGAGCTGCTGCTCTCTGTATCCAGTCCCGGTCGACCAGACGGTCGACCAGTGGCACAACGGTCATAAAAATAACCGTTGGCCTGGTCGACCGGACGGTCAACCGGAAAGGCAAATCTACCCTTTCCTGCTACCAACAGGCAGAATTTGTTTGGGGTTATAAATACCCCATTCTTGAACTGTTTTCACTAAAATTTCAAGAGAGAAAAATTTACATCTTTCAAGTGTTTTTCAGCAATAGTTTTTGGGTTAAAAAGATTTACTTTTATTTGTTTTTAAAGTGTTAGAAATTCAAAGAAAATAGAGTCTTTGGGGAATGGATTTTTGATCTAAATTTCAATATCTATTTGGAGATTTTTTCAAGTATTTTTCTTTGTTCCAAACACTTTATTTTTTCACACTTGAGCTTATCATATCTATCCTATCTATAGGATCTTGTTTAGTGAGAAAAATTGGTTTGTGGTTTGTTGAAACCACCAAGTGTTGTAAACCCTTTTCTTTGCTTGGCTTTGTGCCTTTCCCTCTAAGTGCAGAGGAGGTTGTGCAATTGGGTTGCTAGTATCTCTCTAAGTGTAGAGGTGATTGAGTTTGTTAGTATCCCTCTAGTGAGAGGTTGATATTGTGTTGGCTTTGTGCCTTTCCTCTAGTGAGAGGTTGTATTTGGTGAGAGAGGAATTGTGTACTCCCAAGTTGTATTTGCCCAAATTCTCAGTGGAGGCTCCATATGTGGGAAGTCCTATGTGGACGATATAGTGGAAATACTTCTGTATGAAGGCGGGGACGTAGAGCTGGGTACTCGAACCTCGAAACATATCTTTATATTTGTGTTTGATTCACTATCTCTAACTCTCTCTCTCTTATATTGTACCTTGCATCATTTCATATTGTTCATATCATTTATATACTTGAATTTGTTTGTGTGCCTCACTTGTGTTCAACCAAGAGAGCTTCATATAGCACCTCAACTCTTATTTAGAGGAATTTAGAGGAGATAGTCCAAAGCCTTTCACCGAAAATTCGGCTACACTCTTTGGATACACTAAGTGTGTTGCATTTAGTTTTTAATTTCGCATTATTTGTCATTAGATTAGCAATACACCTATTTACCCCCCTCTAGGTGTACTTTCAATTGGTATCAGAGCCCACGCTCTTGTTATTAGGTTTTACCATCTAGGAGTGAGATCTTGGTTGCTAATCTAGTTTTCACATTTGCACACATACTTGTTTACACACACTCATGAATTATCTTGCACCTCCCATGTTTGATGTTTCTAACATCAATATGTGGAAGCCTAGAATGAGAATGTATCTAAAAACCCTAGGATTGCATGTTTTCCTTACCGCTACTAAGAAATCTTATCTTGATAATAGCAAGCATATAGAGGCCAATGCACAAGCCCTTGAGGCACTTAGGAGCACTCTAAGTAAAGAATATTTGTGTTTAGTTTCTTATTGTGAATCCGTCTTTGCAGTGTGGAATAACTTGACCTCTCTCGCGCTACAAACACCAAACATTATGAAGGAGGAATCTAGTGGAGAAGAATCCGAATAACAATGCTACATGGTCCAAGGGAATTACTCCCTTGAGGTAAATTCGGAAACTCAACTAGATGATTGTGCTAGTTCTTCCGGCGATGATCATATTGATGCCGATGTATTAAATGAAGAACTATCTATTGTATGTGAAAAATTATTAGAAAAATATCAACTCTTGAAAAAGAAAAATTTTGCATTAAATAAAGAAAATGAGGATTTAATTTCAAAACTTGATGCTTCTTTACAAGAGAAAGTTGAGATTTCTAATGAAAGGGACTCATTGAAATCCCAACTTGAACTTGCCCTAAATGAATAAAATTTTGAAAAATAAAAATGATTGTGAGAAAGTTTTGAGGAAAAATGAAGTTTTATTTTCAAAACTTGTTTTTGTTTTAAAAGAAAATGATTCTTTGAAAAATAAAATTATTTCTATTTCAAAGGAATTAGATTTAATTTCTAATAAAAATATATATTTGAAAAATAATTTAGATACTCATGTTTACCATGCTAGTGTAGCTTAATTATCTAGCTTACCTATTGCATGCTCCACTTTATCTTCAAGTATTAAAATGATATTTGTGTTTTGAAGAAAAGTATTGATTGTTTGGGATCTACTTTGAGCCAATGTGCCATGAACCACACACGGTTAGAATCCATGTTTCGAAAGAAACAAGTTCCAAATATGCATGCACACAAACCACAGCATACACATGCTCCTCACGTTCATACACATAACACAATGTATCCTCATGTGTACACTTGAACACATTGTGGACGTAAGGGCCACGTTGCAAAATTTTGCTTTGATAGAATTAATGATTTAAATTTTGCAAATAAATTTGTTTGGGTTAGAAAAGAAGCTAACCCCCATGGACCCAAAAGAGTATGGGTACCAAAATCCACTCTTATTTTATTTGAAGTAGGTGTGGGCTCTCACATGACGTAAGAGTTGTTGGTGCCTTGAGGTGAATGCGTTTCGAGCTAAACGGTGACAATTTTGGATGCATCACTTTCAAGGGGTTTGGTGGGAGGACCACCATGGTTTGAAGATATAGAGATGTGCCCTCATGATTTTGGTAACGATCTCTAACTCTCATTTAGTTTACATGCTTTCATATCATTAATTATTTGCATGTATTGATTTTTATGTTTTCATGATTATTATGTTAAATGCAATGAAAATTAGGCTTGTGATATACATGATTAGTATTTGAGATACACCCATGTTTATATGGACCTATATTTTTGTGTTTCTCACTTTAGTTTTGCTATGTTGTATATCCTAGTCTAATACATGTGTATTTACAAAATGATCATATTGGCTTAGGTTTTTCATTTTATGCTTTATGATTTGATTACATGTTTAAGATGTAATTTTCATTAAAACTTGTGTCAATACTTGTACAACTAGTGAGCCACAAATGATTATTATATGTTTGTACTAAATTGTTCATTTGTACCCATTAGATATACTAGTATAGCCTAGTTTTGATGATTCATGTATTTTAACTTGTATTCCCTATTTTTAGACATGTTTTTCATGTTGATATGTTCTACCTTCATGTATATATTAATTTTGTCAAAACTATTTGATATACATGTATAACCTTGAGTCATTTGCCTTTCATGCAAAATCTCTTTATAGACTCAATTGTGTTTGAATATGTATGTATACTTCTAGTTTAGACTAAACATACATATATCTTGAAGTAGATTTAGTTTTGATGATTTTTAAGGAATTTCATATTGAGATTAATTGCCTTATTTCATGATTTTGTTGATTACATGACTTTATACACTCACATTATTTGATGTTTACTTATGATTTATTTTCATGAGATTATATGAGCTTTATTACTATTTGAGTGTTGATGATTGTGTGATTTTCATATTTTCATGGATATGTTATTGTTTTATTTCTTACTTGAAGGATTTCGTACTAGTTTTCAAGTTTATCATAAAACTAGTTGCGTATTTCTTCATTTTGGAAGAGTTTTCTAAAAATTTTTTCAAACTTATTTTTGAAAACCCCTTCCATCGAAGGGCGGTTGGATGGGCGATCATGCCTTGTATGCTCTTGATTGAGAATCTATTTAAACGTGTGCATGAAAGGGAGGTAGTATGAGTTATACACTTGATTCTCATCATATTTTCAATTGGTATCCCAATTGATATTTTCATATTTGTATACTCATCTTTAATTTTCTATATATGTATGCTTCAAAACTTCAAAAAGTATCAATTTCTATTGGTATTTACATTTTCATACATATATACATGATTTGATCGTGCTTACTATATCTTTACATCCTAAAGCACAAATTATATTTATGCTAAGCTTGATTTAGTCCTCAATGATAATTATTTTTCATTTGGTATCTTATATAAGCTTATGTATCGTTTTCATTGGTATTTCATAAAGGGGGAGAAAACTTCATGTTTTAGTTTTCAATCGATTGTATTTTCAGTTGGTATCTTACTCCCACTCTTTATGATGAAAAATGATTTTTCAATTGGTTTCCTATGCTCTTAGTGAAAAATATTTTAATTTGGAATATGCTAACATTTTCAATATTGGTATCAAAAATCTTAAATTGGCTTTATTCTAAAATTTGGTATCTTTATTACAAAATGAATTGTTTAACCAAATAGTTGGTTTGTTTTTCAATTGGTATCATATTTCATTTTAAATTGGTATCTATAGTGAAATGAGTTAACTTTACATAAAAATATTTGGCTTTCACTTTCAATTAATATCAAAATTATAAAATATTCTTATTTGGTATCAAAATTACAAGATGTTTACAATTTGATATCAAGATTCTAAATACATATATATTTCTATTGGTATAAAAAATATACAATGTTTTATTTTCTATTGGTATCAAAAGTTTACAAGATATTTTCAATTGGTATCTTTTGGTATCTTAAAATTTTTTTATTTTCAATTGGTATCATAATTTGGTATCAAAAGTTTTGATATGTATTGCTTATATGTAAGGGGAGCTTAGCATTTTCTCTATATATAGATTCATGTTGAGTGTATCTCATATTGAGAAGCTTGACCGCTCTTCTCTATGTCTTACACGTGTGTAGGAGGAGCTTCACATCTCCTTTTATACATTGTATATTATGCGTTATGTGATTAGGGTCTAGTCATCTCTTTTTCATATAATGCATGTATGCAGGGGGAGTTAACTTCACGTCTTTTCTCTTCATGAATGTATATCGCATATATGTATCTTTATTGTTTGTATTATGCAAAAAGTGGGAGAACATTTTTTTATGCCCCTTTTGTTGATTTTTATTGTTTGACTAAAAGGAGGAGAATTTTTTTTTACCCCTTTATTGATGAATTGACAAAAAGGGGGAGAAGTATTTGAGTTTATATATGCATGCCTTTATATTTATTGTCTATGCATATTTGTTTTGTTTATGCAAAAATGAGAAAATAAACATTAGATATTAAATATTTGTGCTCATTTATGTATACTTGTTATGAGCATTCATTGCATATCTTTATATTTATTGTTATGCATGAGTTAAGGGGGAGCTTTTATGAAGCTTAACTTTAATCCATGCATATATAACTCTATGAGTTTTGTCATCATCAAAAAGGGAGAGATTGTTAGTCCAGAGACCCTTCACTCTAGTTTTGATGATGATTAACTCATGTAGTTATTGTTTACTAATGATCTTGTGATATTTAGTTTTAGATATTTGATCAAGATATTAGTAGGTGATTAACTTCAACAAAGGTATTTTGAATCTTTCACATGGTGATTCAAGAGCTCGCACGTCAAGATCGCATATAGTACTCGGATGGAGTCAAGCTCGTTTGGATCGGTTTTGGATCGAATCGACTTGGAGAAGGAGTACTGCAAAAAGACCTCAGTTTGTTCAGTTTATGGTTTAGATCTTGTATTAAAGATTAGATAGTGTTGATATGCTCAAGTTCATAATACACACACAAGTTTAAAGTTTCATGTTTGATTTTTTAATTTTTCATATATATGATTTTCATGGATATATAGAATCAAAAAAAGTTTACATGATTTAATGTATATTAGATTTGATCTATATACATCTATGTTTCATCTATTTAGAAAAACTTATTTTGATAGTCTATTTCATGAGTTTGGAGTTTTATATTTAAACAAAACTTATTTTTGTATTTAATGTCAAAAATATAGATATATCTTTATATGTATATTGGATTCTATCCATGTACAATATACTTCAAAGTTGTTTCAATATCATGTTTTTGTATGAGTTTTGGAGAAAACGGTTTTCCATTTCAAAATCCTAGTTTTTTGAAAATACGATTTTTGGTTTAAGGCAAATTTTCAAGAACACAAAAATGGTTCAAATAGCTTGTAATATGTGTTGAATTTTACTCACATATTTGTATTTCAAAGATCTAATAAGAACTGATTTTTGTGAAATTTATGTGATTTTATGGGATTTAATTAAAGTCAAAAACTTAAGTTTTTAATCCCTAAAATGTTTGACCTGGCTGTCTGCCGGTCGACCGGACCGGTCGACCGTAGCAGAAGTCGGTCGACCAGTTTGGTCGACCGACGTGCACAGACGTGCACGAAGCCATGGGCCGGTCGACCGGGCGGTCGACCGTTCAGAGAGCTCTGCTCTCCGAAAATGGCCCCGGTCGACCGGCAGAGAGCTGCTGCTCTCTGTATCCAGTCCCGATCGACCGGTGGCACAACGGTCATAAAAATGACCGTTGGGCCGGTCGACCGGAAGGGCAAATCTGCCCGTTCCTGCTGCCAACGGGCAGAATTTATTTGGGATTATAAATACCCCATTCTTGAGCTGTTTTCACTAAGATTTCAAGAGAGAAAAATTTACATTTTTCAAGTATTTTTCAGCAATAGTTTTTGGGTTAAAAAGATTTACTTTTATTTGTTTTTAAAGTTTTAAAAATTCAAAAAAAATAAAGTCTTTTGAGAATTGGGTTTTGATCTAAATTTTAATATCTATTTGGAGATTTTTTCCAAGTATTTTTCTTTATTCCAAACACTTTATTTTCTCACACTTGAGCTTATCATATCTATCCTATATATAGGATCTTGTTTTAATGAGAAAAATTGGTTTGTGGTGTTGAAACCACCAAGTATTGTAAGCACTTTCTTTTCTTGGCTTTGTGCCTTTTCCTCTAAGTGCAGAGGAGGTTGTGCAATTGGGTTGCTAGTATCCCTCTAAGTATAGAGGTGATTGAGTTTGTTAGTATCCCTCTAGTGAGAGGTTGATATTGTGTTGGCTTTATGCCTTGCCTCTAGTGAGAGGCTGTATTTGGTGAGAGAGGAGTTGTGTACTCTCAAGTTGTATTTGCCCAAATCCTCAGTGGAGGTTCCCTGTGTGGGAAGTCCTGTGTGGATGATATAGTGGAAATCCTTCTGTGTGAAGGCAGGGACGTAGAGCTGGGTGCTCGAACCTCGAAACATATTTTTGTGTTTGCGCTTGATCCACTATCTCTAACTCTCTCTTATATTGTGCCTTGCATCATTTCATATTGTTCATATCATTTATATGCTTGGATTTATTTATGTGCCTCACTTGTCTTCAACCAAGAGAGCTTCATATAGCACCTCAACTCCTATTAAGAGGAATTTAGAGGAGATAGTTCAGAGCCCTTCACCGAGAATTCGGCTACACTCTTTGGTTACACTAAGTGTGTTGCATTTCGTTTTTAATTTCGCATTAGTTGTCATTAGATTAGTCATACATCTATTCACCCCCCTCTACGTGTACTTTCAGATTGTGCACATTGATACACTTGTACGTGTGCGCATGGGTCAGTCGACCGATAGGTCGATCGATACTTTAGCCAATTATTTATGTTTGGCCTGTCTGCTGACCGACCGGTCAACCGATCTCCTGTCAGGACTAACTGTATTTTTGGTCGACCGTCCAGTCGACGGATGGCCTGTAACGACTAGTTTTGACCAGCTGTCAGTCGATCGGTCTGTCAGCCGATTGCGCGGTTCTACTATAGTAACGTTATATTTTTCAAAATTTTCAATTTTTGACTTCTTTTAACGGCTGTTTTTTTCTTCTTTTGGCCTAATCACCCTGGATTAAGGCCAGAACTCTCCTCTATCTGTCTTTACCTATTGCCTATATACATGGGTCATTTGAGTAGGAGAGTTAAGAAGTTTTGAACAAGTTTTATTTAAGATTTTGAGATCTACCTTTCAAGAAAAATCAAGTTTTTATTTTTCAAGTTTTCAACCTTCAAATGCTCTTCTCAATCAATTTCTGAAGTTTTTAGCTCTTAAATTCTATTTTCTCAATAGAATTTTTCTCTCACAAAATTTTTTGAGCTTCATTTCTCCACTCAAAACCCTAAAAGTTATAAAGAGAGAGTTTGTGACCTTTGTGGTTACCAAGAGATTGTGAAGCTCAATTGCCTTAGTGCTACCTCTTGTATAGAGGATTAAAAGTTAGAGTTGTGTATCTCAAGTTTTAAGTAGACCTTACTTGTTGTCCTTTTTTAGTGATCCTTAGTGGATAGTGAAATCTCTCACGCGGTGAAGGCAGGGACGTAGAGCAAGTTGTTCGAGCCTCGCAACAAACGACTTGTATTTGTGATTGCCTTATTTCTTATTCTTACTTTTATTTTCATTTGTTATACTTGTGCTCATACTTGCTATTTTCATCTTTCTATCATATTGCATTTGTGTTGCTTCATTGCAATTGATTGTTGGATTATCGATTTTATCTTATACAAAAAAGAAGGCAATTGTACACCTCAACTCTTATCTAAAAGAATTAAGAGGAGAAGTTCTAGAGCATTTAATTGAAATCCCGCTTCACTTCTTACTTTAAGTTAACCTTTTGGATTGTTTGCCTTATATTATTACATTCCACATTAGATTAGCATTATCACATATTTACCTCCTCTAGATAATTTTCAATTAGTATCAAAGTCTTGAACTCTAGATTTTGGTTTAGCCAATTTAGAGGGATCCTCATTTACTAGTCATATTTTTGCTTCACACACTTGCATCCATAGCCGATAGCATCAAGTCCTCTCCCAAGTCTGATGGACTTAACTTTCCCATATTGAAGTTAAGTTGACCATATTTTTACAATTTCTAAGAAGTCGAGTTGCAAAGGCGATGACCAAACCATTTAGTGTACCAGATAGTGATGAGGACACTTGATCTGATATTGCCACCAAGGAGTTTGATGCTAATGTTAAGGCACACTATGTCTTACTTCAAACATTAAATGATGATGATATTACAAAAGTTATTCATTGCAAATCCGTCCATGAATTTGGTAACATTTGGTTGTTACTCAAGCTAAGGTTACTCATTGCAAATCCGTCCATGAATTTGGTCACATTTAATTGTTACTCATTAAGGGACATCACAAGTTAAAAGAGTTAAGATAGATCTCTTGAGTTCTCAATATGAGAAATTTTTATGAATGAGAATAATTTTATTGATGACATGGTTACCAAATTTACTAAAATTACAAATAGTCTTGCTCCCTTAGGTGATGAAATCAACAATGAACAAAGGTGAGGAAAGTCATTCGGGCTCTTTCAACCTCATAGGAAGTCAAGGCAACTATATGAAGAAGCTTAATAATAAAGAACAAATGAAGCTCATTGGTCTTATTAGCAACCTTAAGACCTATGAGATGGAACAAAATGCTAGGGAAGGGAAGACACCCAAAAATTTTTTTCCTTCAAATCTACTCCTACCATCTCCAACGAAGATGAAGAAGAAGAAGATGATGATGATCTTTCCCTCTTAACAAAGAATGTAAGGAGGATGTACAACAAGACTAAGTTCGAAAATAGAAGAAGATGGAAAGGGAAGGAGAAAAAAATAATTTGTTATAATTACCAAAAATCGGGTTATGTCATTGCCGAATGCCCGGAGACCAAGAACAAACCTTCTACCTCCAAGAAGCCTTACAAGAAGGAAGTCTTGAAAGCTTCATAGGACTCGAAGAGCGAATCTGAAGAGAAAGTGGACATAACGAATATGTGTTTCATGGCAAATGAAAATACACTGAAGGTATATCCGGAACCCTATCTAAAAGATTTTGATTTGACCATGAAGGAACTTGGAGATGCTTTTGAAGAGCTTTCTAACAAGAATGATTCTCTCAAGAATAAATTTTGGAATACAAAGAAAGAAAATGAACTCTTGCAAAACCAATTACTGGTTGTTTCAAAAGAAAAGGAAACTTTATCTATTTCTTCCTGAAAAATACTAAAAACGATTTTGATTCTTACAAGATTTCTTACAAAGCTAAATTTTCTTATTTTGATGAGAATGAGATTTCATTGATGAAAATTATAATAAATACTTTGACAAATGTTTTGAAACGTGTCAATTTGATAAGGCTAAATTAGAGGCTATATTTTCAAAGAGGCAAACTCTAAGAAAAGCTCATGTTTCACACACTCAACATCATGGTCACACACCACCACGACCACATGCGCATGAACACACCACGCTACATATACTCATCATGCACGAACACATCATGCATTTTTATATGCCAAGGTGTACTCATGCACCTATTGTGACCGGAATGATCACTTGGCTATGTTTCGTTATGATAGAATTAATACTTCTAATGATCATATTTGGGTTTGAAAGACTAACACTTTAGGACCCAAAAAAATTTGAGTACCAAAGCTAACTCCTTTATTAATTGATGTAGATATGCATTAAGGCTCTAAGACGTAGAGAGCAGTGGTACCTTGATAGTAGTTATTCAAGGTACAATGAAGATGGCACCGTTATCTTTGGAGATGACTCCGAGGGTAAAATTGCTAGTATAGGTAATATCAAGATTGACTCATCTCCTTTAATTGAGGATGTTATTTTGGTAGATGGATTCAAACATAATCTATTAAGCATTAGTCAATTATGTGACAAATATTTGAGGGTTATTTTTTATAACTCTAATTATGATGTTTAGATAAGAAAATAAATTCTTGTGTTCTTTCAGCTTTTTGTGAAAATAATGTTTACATGATTGATATGTTAAATTTATAATGCAATGCCATGTGTTTGAATGCTTTTAATGAAAACTCTTAGTTATGACATATGAGACTAGCCCATATTTCGTTTGATCATTTATCCCAAATTAATTCTAAGAAATTAGTTAAGAGTATTCCTACTTTGAAATTTAAAAAGAACCACATTTGCGATGCGTACCAACTTGAGAAATAAATCAAATCCTCTTTCAAAACAATCAAGAATATCATGACATCAAGGCCTCTAGAGTTGATACATATGGATTTATTTGGTCCAACTAAAATCAAAAGTCTTAGTGAAAACCTTTTATTTTTGTTCTACTTAATGATTTTTGAGATTTACATGAGTTTTCTGCAAAGAACATAAAGATGATGCTTTCTCACATTTCAATGTTTTTATAAAAAGAATTGAAAAAAAAAAGAATTTTGCGCATTCAGAGTGATAGAGGTGGTGAGTTTATCAACCATTCTTCATCACTTATTGTGAGGATAATGAAATCAAACATGAGTTGTCATATCCTAAAACTCCACAACAAAATAGAGTCATTGAAAGGAAGAATCATACTCTTTAAGAAATGGTTAGGACCATAATTAGTGAATACAGACTCCCTCAATATCTATGGGCTGAGGCCATAAACACTTTTTGTTCTATTGAGAATAAGATTTGTTTTTGCAAATATACTTCTAGAACCCCTTTTGTGATTTACTATTTGAGAAAACTAAATGTTTCAAATTTAGAGTTTTTGATTGTAATATTTTATTTTGAACATTAAGAACAACCTAGGTAAATTTGATGCCAAGTCTTATGAAACTATATTTGCTAGGTATTCAAATATTAGTAAAGCATATAAGGTCTTCAATAGGTCAACTTTGATTATTGAAGAGTTTATGCATGTTAAGTTTGAGAAATTTAATGCACTTGTGAAGAATGTTGTATAGATTGATTTTTTAGGTGAAGACATGGAGAAGATTTCCTTAAAAAACTCACCATTGCAAGAAGATGACAAGCCAGGATGATGAATATGGTAAAGCTCAAGATGATAAAGTGAAGCAATTTTAACCACTTCTGAAGGATTGGAGATATCCAACAAGTAATCCCAAAGACCTCACCTTTGGTGATGTATCTAAGGGGGTAACTACTCGCTCCAAACTTTTAGATATTTATGGCTAATCGAGCCAAACCTGTACAAAAAAATACAGAGTTTAGGAACAGTGCTAAGTCCTCAATGCTACCATGTAGCCTAGGGCTAACGGGTCGTGATCCACAGGAAGGGATAACGATGGAAGCGTTATGTAAGTCTTCTTTCTAAGTTACTATACCGATTAAAGATCTTCTTTGCTTTAAAAAAAAAGAAAAGGAAAGATTAAGTTAAATCAGAAGGAAAGTGGAAGGTAGAAGAAGAAGATGGTGTTGACAATTTGATTACTAAGTTAAAAAGAAAGAAAATAAACAAGAGAAGAAAGAATATAACTTGGAGTAATTAAATAAAAATAAGTGATCAATTAAGTTGAGTAACGATGAAGAGAAGTGTGATAGTTTTATTGGTTGTCACTCTTAATATAACTATCTTTAAAGAAGATTACATCTATTGTCACTCTAAACATAATTCTTCCTCTCTTTTTTGTCATGAAACTCTCCCTAATCCAAGCTATAAAGAAGGTATGATTAAAAAGAAAGCATAAAGAAAATAAATAAAAATAAATAGAGCAATTGAAGCAAGTAAAATAAAAGGAGGAAAATTGAAAAGAACAAAAGAATCTTTATTGAGCTGTCACCATCAATTACAAACACTCTGTCTTTTCTTTACAATTCTTTCTTTCAAATTGCAATGAAACATTGTAAAAGAAAAATCCTAACCCTAAAACTCTCTCCGGAGTTCTTCTGTAGAGTCCTCCTCTCTGGAATTGTGCCCTCCTATGGTTTCGAGGTATACAGGTATTTATGGGGAAAAAAATAGAAGGATAGAAAGCGTACGAAGATAAGGAGAGCTGGTACTCTCCCAGATTTGAAAAGCAGGCCATGGAAATGCGGCTTTTGTCGTATTTCTGCCGCAAGATCCTGGTCGTAGGGCCAGGGTCAGGGAGCCAGTTGTTCGTTGATTCATTCTTTATCCTTTTATCCTCTTAAATTTTGAATATTTATTTTAGATTTGATGATCTATCTCTTTATCCTCAGCGAAACCGATAGGATCTTCAAACAATCTTTTTTTCTCTTGAAATTTGATGATATTCTCTTATCTGATATATTCAATTTTCAGATAAGATAGCTTTTAGAACCTTTGGATTTAAAACGATCACCTTTCTCTTTGAATTTTTGAATTTAATTGGATAAATTTGTCAATCTCTCCCTTTGTTCCTTTAATTACCTTGCACACCACTAGACATGAAAGTATGTCAAATAGCAAAATTTTATTATAAAATAAATACAGAAATATGACACATGTGATATTAAATATGCAATGTACGTATACGATCACACCCCACACTTATCTTTTGCTTGTCCTCGAGCAAATAAAAAATGAAACCAGCCTAACCTAACTCACGCTCGTAGGAATCACGATTGCACTTAGCACATGCAACAAGCCATTAAACCTCTAAGTTATCCCTAGGGGATGAGTTTTTTCTCGTGAAGGTTTTCAGTGGATTACATCCACAAAATCTATAAAGAAAAAGAAATAAGGTGCTAGTATTTTTGAAAATACATTTTGAAAAGAAAAGTAATATTTGAAGTATTTTTGCAAGACTTAAGCAATATATAAGTTATAGGAATACAAACTATTCATTTCTAAACTCAGTCTTTATTTAACAACTTGTTATCAATCAAAGTTAGGAGTCAAACTATTCTATTGTTTTACCCTAAGTCATATGCACCTTTGTGACAATAAAATTTTGACTTGGGATTTTTTAACTTTAACTCTTATGCCTTATTATTCAAATTTTTGGTGGTATTATCCCTTAGTTCTATTAGGTTTTCTAATCTTCCCATGTAATGAGCATTTAGTCGGTGACTCCTAAACCGAACGGTCTTAGGGCACCGGGTAAGAAAGCATGCCAAGGTCTTAAGGACTCGAGTAAATAAGGCCACAAAACTAAGAATTTTTATTTATAAGATGGACCGCTTTTAGGCGTGAATATTTATGATTTATAAGGCACAAATACGCAGCTTAATTAGAGGATTTTTATTATATATATATTTTCGTTTTTCTTTTTCCTTTTTTTATTTTTATAAGGCATAATAATCTTTGTTTTTTAACTCTAAGTGTGTAAGTGTATAAAATATGCATATTTCATCAAGGTAAAAATTAAGATTAAATTATTTTTCTAATTTTTCTTCCTAACCCTAGAATTCAAACAAATAATCTTATTTTGACCAAGTATAAGAAATCCTAATTATGATTTTCCTATTCCTTAAAATTAACTTAATTTCGTACAAAAAATAGGTTAATATATTGCTCCATTTTCAAAAAGTTTTTTAAAAGCAAAGAAAATGTTAATTATTTTTAAATAAAAAGAAAACCTAAACCTATGTTATGTTAGAACACTCTCCCACACTTATCTCATGCATTATCCTCAATGTATGAATGAATGCATAAATGCATGAAAAATAAGAAAGGGAAGAAAAATATTACCTCAGGTGGTGGTTCTGATGGCGATCAGATTGGGCCATTCGTTACTACCCAATCAAGATAATATGGTGGTTCACAGAACTCACCTTTATTGACCTCTTTTCTCTTTACATATTTACAATCCCCAATATGAATAGGATCATGCAAGATCCTATCATCAAAATTATTCCTTTTACATGATCAATTTTGGAATATCATCACTGAGTCATAACTGTCTATATCTTAGTCCAATAATAGAATGTGATTCAATTTTTTGGTTGATTTGGGCTCGGGAATAAAAGAAACGTGAACCAATACTGACTCATAGAATTGACTTAAATCAAGTTTGGGTTTAAGAGTCGGCTTCGGTTCAAGAGTTTGGTCCAAATTAAAGAATTAAAATTCACATTCATTTATCAATAGTGGAATGTGACTATCCAAAATAGGTGGTTCATATTCAAAATCTATAGGTACAGGAATCAGTGTTGGCTCGAGAATTGGATCCAAAATGTATAAGGATACCGGAATCAATATAGATTCGAAAAGTAGAGCTGAATCACAAAATTGGAGATCGGTGTCACATTCAAAATCAAGTTCAATTTCATTGAAATGAAAACTTGCCAATTTAGGTTCGGGAGCCATTACTAACTCGAGAAAATCAACTTTGGGTTCGAAAGTCGATTTTGCTTCAAGAGTTGTGTTCAAGTTAAAGAACTTAATTTCACATTCTTTTCCCATCAATGAAATGTGACTATCCAAAAGAGGTGGTTCAAAATCTTTGGATACATGAATCAATATTGGCTTAGGAAATGGGTCTAACTTGGGTAAAAATATCGGAGTTAACATAGATTCAAAAATTAGAATTGAATCATAAAGTTGTCGGGGTCACATTCATGTTCAAGTTCAATTTTATTGAAATGAAAACTTGCCAATTTATCAATGAGTTGATACTAGTCAAGTTCAAGGTTTTGTGGTGAAATTGAATCTTGGTAAAGGTCTCAAAATACTATGATTCTTGATTTTTTTTCAATATGGCTAGAAGTGTCAGAAATAGTCAAAGATTGGGTAGGGAGAGTTTCCTCTTCCTTATCATTTGCGTTGACCCAATGTCTTAATTGTAGTGCTAACATATTGACGGATTGGCTCAAAGAATTTTGGCTTTGAATCAAGTATTCCATGCTCTTTTCTAAGTCAATAAGTTTTTCTTGTTGTGATGGGGCTTAAAAAATTGAGTAAGAATCTTGGACTTGCAAATTTTTTGCGAGTATTGAGTCCATCGAGATTTGAAATTGTCGTGTGGACTCAAAAAAGGCTTCGAAACTCTTTTCTAAAGAAGATTTCTCTTCTATAGGTTGATCTTAATATTGAGAATATAAAGCTGAATGTTGGTCAATTTGTTGATAGTATAACTCAGGGGAGTTGTATCCCTACTGACTCAGTGAAGAGTGGTGATGATCATCCTCGTAATACTGGGTTGTGGTATATACTGATTCGGATTAAACAAATCTGGCATACTTAGTTGGTTAAAGATATAAAATGTCGGGTTGGTAATATCCGAATCAAAAGAGGTCGGTGTGAAGTATAGACTAATATATGCATTGAAATAATTGTAATTATAATCCATATCATAAAAATGTCAAAAACAAAAAAACAAACAATAAAGAAAGAAAAAAATCTAGCATAAATTAGGGTATGTCTTAGACCTAGATGACTCCTTACTGATTAGACTGTCTACGGGGGTATACTGTAGAATCTGACCACAAGTTAATCGGTCAGGTAGGGGTAAGACCAGCGGGATGTATCTGTGCCTAAGCAGCAGGCCTAATTATGCCAAATCAATTTTCTTTGAGGTTTCGCCTCTCAATCCCCAACCTTTGAATTGATTTGGTAAGAGTCAAATTCTAATTAACTTTTCCCTTAAGTCAGGCTCCTATCGAGTCTGAGATGTCCCTAAGGCTAATGTCTACTCAATTTTAAGTTAGGCTGAGTTAGTGAGTGAGGGATAGCTTTTGGGCTAAGGAAAGGTAATGATAACCCCATCTTATCTTGTTTATAGGACAAGCCCTTAATTTGTTTTAGTGTACGTGTGCAAGTATATAGAAAAAACAACACCCCAGCAATAACATACAAGTGTGTTCCTAAGCTATATGCAATGTAGACGTGTCTTGGTTCCAGCATTTTTCAACAGTAATTTAAATATAATGAATTAAACAAATACCTAGAATGCAATATCTAAATGTTTTTTAGCATTAACAAACAACCATATTACTGTTGAGGTTAGAATAGTGTGCAGAATATATTAAACATGAAAACTATCAACTGAAGCAGCTAAATCCTTGACTTTCAAGCAACCTACAAGAAACTACAGTTAGTAGTTCACTATAGTTGTGGGCTCTGATACTCTGCCTTCTTGGACAGAGGCACAGAGTTACAATATGTCCAATGTAGCTCCTAATTGTCAAATATTAGCCCCTGCACATAAAAATAGAGAAGAGAAAATAAAACTGTTTAAAGTGAATCAAAAAGAAGAAAAACTTACTGTCCCTTCCCGGCAACTGCGCTAAAATTTTGATCGAGCCAAACCTGCATAGAAAAATATAGAGTTTAGGAACAGTGCTAGGTCCTCAATGCTACAGTGTAACCTAGCAGTAACGGGTCGTGGTCCATAGGAAGGGACAACGATGGAAGCGTTGTGTAAGTCTTCTTCCTAAGTTACTATACCAGTTAAAGATCTTCTTTGTTTTAAAAGAAAAGAAAAGGAAAGATTACGTTAAATCAGAAGGAAAGTGGAAAGTAGAAGAAGAAGATGGTGTTTGTGTTTTGATTACTAAATTAAAAAGAAAGAAATAAACAAGAGAAGAAAGAATATACCTTGGAGTAATTAAAGAAAAGCAAGCAATCAATTAAGTTGAGCAACGATGAAGAGAAGTTGGATAATTCCATTGGTTGTCACTCTCAATATACTATCTTTAATGAAAATTATATCTATTGTCATGCTAAACATAATTCTTCCTCTCTTTTCTGTCATGAAACTCTCCCTAATCCAAGGTATAAAGAAGGAATGATTAAATAGAAAGCATAAAGAAAACAAATAAAAATAAATAGAGCAATTGAAGCAAGTAAAATAAAAAGAGGTAAATTGAAAGGAACAGAAGAATCTTTATTGAGTTGTCACCATCAATTACAAGCATTCTGTCTTTCTTTACAATTCTTTCTCTCAAACTATAATAAACATTGGAAAAGAAAATCCTTACCCTAAAACTCCCTTCGGAGTTCTTCTGTGGAATCCTCCCGTCTGGAGTTGCGCCCTCCTCTGCCTTCGAGGTATGCAGGTATTTATAGGAAAAAAATAGAAAGATAGGAACCGTACGAAGATAGGGGGAGCTGGCGCTCCCCAGATTTGAAAAGCAGGCGGCAAGATTGTAACACCCCGCTCCCGGAATACGTACTTAGTTGCGTATTCATATTTTTTGATCGTATTTTTGGTTTACTTCCTATATTTTTTTTGTATTATGAATTATTTATATGATCGTTTTGCCTTGGATCTGAATTCGTGAACTCGGAGTCAGCCCTAGTCTGAACCGGGAGCCCGATCCTAGTGTTTTGCTCGATTTAGTCTTTCTGTTATTCTGATTTGATCGATTTCAATTTCAAACATCATTTTCTAATATTCTAAATTTTCTATGATTTTCTGAAATTTTTCTGAATTAAGTTGTAAATCTTCAAAACCGGGGTCGACAAATTCTGCTGCTCGATTCTCGGATTTTAATTTACAAACGGAGTAGAATTTCTAGAAATGGCTTTCACATTATTTCTTAAAATCATATTTTCTATCTAAATACTTTTCTGAGATTTTTCTGAATTTATTAAAATCCGGCCAACCCGGTGTAGACCGGTATTGACGTTTGACTTCAGGATTTTTATTTTGAAAATGAGATTGAATTTCTGGAAACCGATTTCACCAAAAATTTTATATAATATTTATTATTTTTGAGAATTTTTGGGAATCTTTCCAAGCTACTTTATTTTTTTGGACTTTTCCGGAGTTTTCGGCGTTTTCCCAGATACCGGAATATTATCCAGATATTTTACTCTTTTCTTTTTTTCTCTCTCTCCTCTCTAGACGCGAGTTTCACCAACCTGAATTCTGCATTTAATGTAGAGATCCTCTCCATACTGCATTTAATGCTTGTCCTGCAAGATCAATTCAGAGTCTTATCACCATGCCTTTTTGTCTTTTCAGGCAAACGCAAAACTCGCGTTTATCCTCCCGACGCGGATTTTTCTCCGCGTCCAGTTCATTTTTCCCAAGACTCAACTTTGGTTTCTTGGAGACGCAACTTTCTTTGGTGCGTCTCTTTTGGTTTTGAAAAGAAAGGCAACATTATTATAATCATTTCCATCCCTTTATATAAACCCCACCCCTTTCTCTCTCTTCATTATTTCTTCTTCTCCTTCTTTGTTTCTTGTGAACGAAACCAGCAGCCAAGAGCTCTTGCTCCCTCCTTTGGCCACCCATTCTCCACCACTTTCCCCTCCATTTTCCACCACCAACACCACCACTTCTTTCTCCTCCATCTCCTCCTCCATTCCAACAACAACAACAACCACAACAACACCTCCACCATCTCCTTCTTCCTTTTCTTTTCCACCAAATAACCCATTTCCACCACCACTTTCTTCACCATCTCCACCACCATATACTCCATCTTAGCCACCAACGACCATGCCATCTTCTTCTCCTCGTCGTGCTCTTTTCGACGAGCTATTGCATCGCTCTCCGAAACTCCTTTTGCAAAACTCTAATTTTTCATTTTCAACTACACTTGCACCCTTTCACATATCGCTTGGGCTACCAATTTCCGGCCAACTCCGACCGTCGCCGGTGACAGCCGGCCATCGCCGGCTACCACCCCTTCCCTTCTCTTCTTTCCTTTCCTTCTTTCTTTCTTTCCATTCTTCCTTCCTTTTCTTTTTCTTTCTTTTCCTTTCCTTCATCTTTCCTTCACTGTTTTTCTCCCAAAACTTGGGGAGACCAAAAACTTGCGTTTCCCCTTTCCTCCCAAGCCTGCGTCCCACTCTCACTCTTTCCCTGCGTCTCTCTCACTTCCCCCTGTCTCTCTCTTTCTCTCTGTTGATTGCTAGACGCGAAGTTTACTCCCGCGTCTAGGCAATTCCTTAACACGAATCTTCGCGTTCTTGATACTTGTATAACGCGGCCTTCGTGTTCCTGTATTGACGCGGCGCGGAGCTCATGCCCGCATCTATGTCCTTCTCGTGTCAAAACGACGCGGAGCCCATGCCCGCGTCTGTGTTCTTCTCGTGTTAACGCGACGAGGAACGCAGGTCCGCGTCCGCGTTCTCCTCGTGTCCTGACTTGAACGCGGGTCTCGAACCTCGCGTTTGTAGCCTCTGCGCGACGCACTCCCGCGTCTGCGACCCCCGCGTCTCACTCTAAACCCACGTCCTCCTGTGCACACTCTCTCTCTCTCCTTGTGCACTCTCTCTCTCTCTCCATATACTTCTCTCTCTAGCTCTCACTTTCTCTCTCCTCTTGGTTCATTCTCTCTCCTCTCTCTCATTCTCTCTCTTTAACTCTCTTTAACGCGTTGACGCGTTGATTTCCTGGATTCCGGAGATCGGGGATTTCACAGTGTTTTTCTAAGATTTAGGCGAGTGTCCTCGCCTCCATTCGATTTTCCCCTTTTATCGGATCAACTTATATTTGCAATATGTATCACTTGACAACTGATGTGTTATCATTTACCATGCTACTGCTGGATACATGCTTCTGTTATATTATCTCTTATCACTTGTTCCTTGTTATGACATGACTTATTACCTGTCACCTGCCTGATCACTTGTCATTGGCATGTTGAGACCTGATACCTGTTATGATTAACTCTCTACTCATGATTATCACATTACGGGAATGTAGTACTTGATCTCTTATTATAAACTCCCGTTATGCTTGTTATGTACTCCTGTTATGACCAGTTATGATCCTACTCATTCCCGTAATCTGGTAATTATGTTAATAAGCCATAAAAAGGATAACTTGCACGGGGAATGGGAGGAAGTGATGAATGCCGGTATGATTCCTTGCTTATAGTAATGGAATATAAAAACTGACGATTCGTGTTAGGGGATTTCAGGCCCCCAAAAGATGCGTGTTAGGGGGATTTAAGGCCCCCAATGGCTGTGTCCTTGGCGGACGGGAACTACTATAAGTATGAGCTATCAGTTCTTCATCAGCTTCCAATAATAACCAACATCGACTTACTTATATATGGATGTATGTGTGTTGAGATGTACACCAGGACACATACCTAGATATATGGGTCGGACGAGTAATATTAATAATAAAATGCCAAGATAATAACTTGTTATGTTGTCCTACAACTTGGTTATACTACTTGTTTCGCCACAATTGCATTCATCAAGTTTTACTTCGGATTTCCGGTTTATGATTATTATACTATATCTTTTCATGTCCTGCTTTCCACTTATGTTCTATTCCACCAGTCTGCTGCTCTTATCTTCCCATATCATGAGTAGTTCCTTCTTGATATTACTTGTTATATATCTACTTGTTCTTGCATGCCTGTTCTCACGACACGATTTTTCTATGCATGTTTATGATTCGGATTTGTCGACACACTTGTGCTTATCTATGCACGCCACTTGGCATTCGCATCACCACTTGCCGGGGAGTATTGACTCCTCTGGATCCTCATGTCCAGGTCTCGGAGCTTGGACTGAAGGGATTCTTCTTGCTGAGGACCAAGTTTACTTCTGCGGAGTAGACAGACCAGCTATAGTTCCAGTCCCATCCTTGCTCCCCCTAGTTGGCTAGCGGCTTCTCTAGCTATCTCGTGAGCGCCCTTTTGTACTATACATACTTGTACACCTCTGTGTATTCTCGCATTTGCGCCTGTCGGTGATGTAATATTCTTGTAATATTTGTCACCTCTGGTGATAGCTTTGTAATTGTACTCATATGTTGGAATGTATAATGCACCACGTGCTTCCGTACTCTGATTCTTGCCTGTACTGATGCTTAGCGTATATACGTGGGGGTATTTCTGACCTGCGTATATACGTCGCATTGACGTCCCCGTACCCGCCGGATCGGGGCGTTACAGGGTGGTATCAGAGCCTAGGCTCTCACATCCTCAGTACAACCAGTTGGCAAATTAATGGTAAAGAAATTTGCAACTGGAATGCATGAGTCGTGGTTATACAATCCAACTGCAAGTACAAAGTTATCTATTCCCTCTTGATCGTCCTTTCCTTAATTCTTGGAATCTCTTCCATCCTTTTTCCATTTTCAGTTCCTGTCATCCTTATACCAACTCAAGATATGGATAAACTGGTAGGGTAGCAGTAAGACAAATGTGGTCGCTATCATTATATCCTGGTATTCTTTGACTCTGGTGCATCACCTGGTCTTATATTGGATGGTTCTTCGGCCTCGCATCTTATTCTAGTGCATGTGGATACATCACGGGGAAATCAGCACAGCAAGTGGGATAGTCATCACTTATATAATCCGACAGACCGTATCATTACATGAGGAACGTCGGTATGAAACAGTATTTCAGATTCAGGGCTTCTTCGGGACTCGTTTCGGTTATTGTGATTCTTGATCGTGTTCTCAAAGCCACCAACTTCTGGCGGTTTTTATTGATTTGGTGGACCATAGACTCCGCTAGCCTCGCCAGGCGAGGGTCGTGTTCTAGTCACCCGTGAACCTAACCGGGTGTGGACTTCGCTACACCCTGGTGCTTAGCATTTAGCGTTGTGTTACGCGCTGGCTTCGCCACGTGAGCTTCGCCATATGCGAGCCTCGCAGAGCGTTAGCTCCGCCGCACCCTAATGCTTAACACCTGAGTTGTGCTACGCGATAGCCTCATCTAGGCTTGGCTTTGTCCGTGGCTAGTCCCTTCAGTGCTTAAGAACTCTAGCCCGTTCCTTGGATTTCTTCCGCCTAGCGTGTTTTCATGGATCCGCTGAACAGGGTTTTATCGTGGTATCTGAACTACCTCCATGATGCATATGAACGATCCATTCGACCATTCTTGCTGGACTCAGATATCTTCTATATGTTTATTCTGCAGTCGGGTTATCATTCAGAAGTCAGTATTTAGAATTCTTCAGGGTTATTCTATATTCTTGATTATGTCTTTCAGAGTTAGCAACGCCCAGTATGCAGAAATTCTTAATTATTGACCTTCTTGATTTATACTCAGTATTATCAGGGTTTTCTTTACCTAAGGTATTCTCGGTATATTCTCAGGGAATTAGTATGTATGTTGCACATCAGTAATTCTACTGCAGAGGGACAACATCATGCCATGCAGGGTTTTGTATTATGTTATGGATTTCAGCACTACGGATTTCTATGGATTTCGTCAGTTTTGGTTCACAGTCTGAGTGAGAAGTTATTGATTATCTCACCAAGTCAACTCACTTTATATTGTTCAGAATGGGAATGGGTTAGCCTTTTGAAGTTCTGACAGTGTTCTTTTATAAGCAGCACATCAGATCAGTATTCTTACGGCACCGTCAGAGGATGTATATATACGACAGAAGGGCAGAGATGTCTCAGTCCTGAGTTTACCGTTTAGTCGATTTGGGAGAACGGCCCACAGTTATTCATATCTTGATTGACATAATCCTCATTCCTATCCTTTCTGTGTTCATCTTCCCCTTATCGAAATTGCGAGGACGCAATTTTTTTATAAGGTGGATGGAGTGTAACACCCCGCTCCCGGAATATGTACTTAGTTGCATATTCGTATTTTCTGATCGTATTTTTGGTTTACTTCCTGTATTTGTTTTGTATTATGAATTATTTATATGATCGTTTTGCCTTGGATCTGGATTCGTGAACTCGGAGTCAGCCCTAGTCTGAACCGGGAGCCCGATCCTAGTGTTTTACTCGATTTGGTCTTTCTGTTATTCTGATTTGACCGATTTCAGTTTCAAACATCATTTTCTAATATTCTAGATTTTTTATGATTTTCTGAAATTTTTCTGAATTAAGTTGTAAATCTTCAAAACCGGGGTCGACTAATTCTGCTGCTCGATTCTCGGATTTTTAATTTACAAACGGAGCAGAATTTCTAAAAACGGCTTTCACATTATTTCTTAAAATCATATTTTCTATCTAAATACTTTTCTGAGATTTTTCTGAATTTATCAAAATCCGGCCAACCCGGTGTAGACCGGTATTGACGTTTGACTTCAGGATTTTTATTTTGAAAATGAGATTGAATTTCTGAAAATCGATTTCACCAAAAATCTTTATATAATATTTATTATTTTTGAGAATTTTTGGGAAGCTTTCCAAACTACTTTATTTTTTTGGATTTTTCCGGAGTTTTCCCAGATACCGGAATATTATCCAGATATTTTACTCTTCTCTTTTTTTCTCTCTCTCCTCGCTGACGTGAGTTTCACCAACCTGAATTCTGCATTTAATATAGAGATCCTCTCCATACTGCATTTAATGCTTGTCCTGCAAGATCAATTCAGAGTCTTATCACCATACCTTTTTGTCTTTTCAGGCAAACGCAAAACACGCGTTTATCCTCCCGGACGCGGATTTTTCTCCGCGTCCAGTTCATTTTTTCAAGACGCAACTTTGGTTTCTTGGAGACGCAACTTTTTTGGTGCGTCTCTTTTGGTTTTGAAAAGAAAGGCAACATTATTATAATCATTTTCATCCCTTTATATAAACCCACCCCTTTCTCTCTCTTCATTATTTCTTCTTCTCCTTCTTTGTTTCCTGTGAACGAAACCAGCAGCCAAGAGCTCTTGCTCCCTCCTTTGGCCACCCATTCTCTACCATTTTCCCCTCCATTTTCCACCACCAACACCACCACTTCTTTCTCCTCCATCTCCTCCTCCATTCCAACAACAACAACAACCACAACACACCTCCACCATCTCCTTCTTCCTCTTCTTTTCCACCAAATAACCCATTTCCACCACCACGTTCTCCACCATCTCCACTACCATATACTCCATCTTGGCCACCAACGACCATGCCATCTTCCTCTCCTCGTCGTGCTCTTTCCGACGAGCTATTGCCTCGCTCTCCGAAACTCCTTTTGCAAAACTCTAATTTTTCATTTTCAACTACACTTGCACCCTTCCGCATATCGCTTGGGCTATCGGTTTCCGGCCAACTCTGGCCAACTCCGGCCGTCGCCGGTAACAGCCGGCCATCGCCGGCTACCACCCCTTCCCTCTCTTCTTTCCTTTCCTTCTTTCTTTCTTTCCATTCTTTCTTCCTTTTCTTTTTCTTTCTTTCCTTTCTTCTTCTTTCCTTCACTGTTTTTCTCCCAAAACTTAGGGAGACCAAAAACTTGCGTTTCCCCTTTTCCTCCCAAGCCTGCATCTCACTCTCACTCTTTCCCTGCATCTCTCTCACTTCCCCCTGTCTCTCTCTTTCTCTCTGTTGATTGCTAGACGCGGAGTTTACTCCCGCGTCTAGGCAATTCCTTAACGCGAATCTTCGCGTTCTTGATACTTGTATAACGTGGCCTTCGCGTTCCTGTATTGACGTGGCGCGGAGCTCATGCACGCGTCTGTGTCCTTCTCGTGTCAACACGACGCGGAGCCCATGCCCGTGTCTGTGTTCTTCTCGTGTTAACGCGACGAGGAACCCAGGTCCGCGTCCGCGTTCTCTTCGTGTCCTGACTTGAACGCGGGTCTCGAACCTCGCGTTTGTAGCCTCTGCGCGATGCAACTCCCGCGTCTGCGACCTCCGCGTCTCACTCTCAAACCCGCGTCCTCCTGTGCACACTCTCTCTCCTTGTGCACTCTCTCTCTCCATATACTTCTCTCTCTAGCTCTCACTTTCTCTCTCCTCTTGGTTCATTCTCTCTCCTCTCTCTCATTCTCTTTAACTCTCTTTAACGCGTTGACGCATTGATTTCCTGAATTCCGGAGATCGGGGATTTCACAGTGTTTTTCTAAGATTTAGGCGAGTGTCCTCGCCTCCATTCGATTTTCCCCTTTTATCGGATCAACTTATATTTGCATTATGTATCACTTGACAACTGATGTGTTATCATTTACCATGCTACTGCTGGATACCTGCTTCTGTTATATTATCTCTTATCACTTGTTCCTTATTATGACATGACTTATTATCTGTCACCTGCCTGATCACTTGTCATTAGCATGTTGAGACCTGATACCTGTTATGATTAACTCTCTACTCATGATTATCACATTATGAGAATGTAGTACTTGATCTCTTATTATAAACTCCCGTTATGCTTGTTATGTACTCCTGTTATGACCAGTTATGATCCTACTCATTCCCGTAATCTGATAATTATGTTAATAAGCCATAAAAAGGATAACTTGCACGGGGAATGGGAGGAAGTGATGGATGCCGGTATGATGCCTTGCTTATAGTAATGGAATACAAAAACTGACGATTCGTGTTAGGGGGATTTCAGGCCCCCAGAAGATGCGTGTTAGGGGGATTTAAGGCCCCCAATGGCTGTGTCCCGGGCGGACGGGAACTACTATAAGTACGAGCTATCAGTTCTTCATCAGCTTCCAATAATAACCAACCTCGACTTACTTATATATGGATGTATGTGTGTTGAGATGTACACCAGGACACATACCTAGATATATGGGTCGGACGAGTAATATTAATAATAAAATGCCAAGATAATAACTTGTTATGTTGTCCTATAACTTGGTTATACTACTTGTTTCGCCACAATTGCATTCATCAAGTTTTACTTCGGATTTCCGGTTTTATGATTATTATACTATACATGTTCATGTCCTGCTTTCCACTTATGTTATATTCCACCAGTCTGCTGCTCTTATCTTCCCACATCATGAGTAGTTCCTGCTTGATATTACTTGTTATATATCTACTTGTTCTTGCATGCCTGTGCTCACGACACGATTTTTCTATGCATGTTTATGATTCGGATTTGTCGACACACTTGTGCTTATCTATGCACGCCACTTGACATTCGCATCACCACTTGCCGGGGAGTACTAACTCCTCTGGATCCTCATGTCCAGGTCTCGGAGCTTGGACTGAAGGGGATTCTTCTTGCTAAGGATCAAGTTTACTTCTGCGGAGCAGACAGACCAGCTGTAGCTCCAGTCCCATCCTTGCTCCCCCTAGTTGGCTCGCGGCTTCTCTAGCTATCTCGTGAGCGCCCTTTTGTACTATACATACTTGTACACCTCTGTGTATTCTCGCATTTGCGCCTGTCGGTGATGTAATATTCTTATAATATTTGTCACCTCTGGTGATAACTTTGTAATTGTACTCATATGTTGGAATGTATAATGCACCACGTGCTTCCGTACTCTGATTCTTGCCTGTATTGATGCTTAGCGTATATACGTGGGGGTATTTCTGACCTGCGTATATACGTCGCAGTGACGTCCCCGTACCCGCTGGATCGGGGCGTTACAAAGATCCTAGCCATAGGGCCAGGGTCAGGGAGCCAGTTATCCATCGATTCGTCCTCTATCCTTTTATCCTCTTAGATTTTG
The DNA here is from genome assembly GCA_038442645.1 of Agave tequilana. Classification (NCBI taxonomy): domain Eukaryota; kingdom Viridiplantae; phylum Streptophyta; class Magnoliopsida; order Asparagales; family Asparagaceae; genus Agave; species Agave tequilana. Next base: position 63,526 of record JAVJIF010022302.1, read on the forward strand.
AATATTTCTTTAGATTTGACGATCTATCTCTTTATCCTCAGTGAAACTGATAGGGTCTTCAAACAATCTATTTTGCTCTTGCAATTTGATGATATTTTCTTATTTGATATATCTAGTTTTCAGATAAGATAGCTTGTAGAACCTTTGGATTTGAATTGATCCCCTTTCTTTTGAATTTTTGATTTAATTGGATAAATTTGTTAATCTCTCAATTTTCTTCCTTATTTACCCTGCACGCCACTAGGCATGAAAATGCATCAAATAGCAAAGTTTTATTATAAAATAAATGCAAAAATATGACACATGTGATACTAAATATGCAATGTAGGTGTATGATCAGTGGCCTTGTTGCATCCTTATCACACATTGAGCCAAAGAACATCTTCGAGGAGAGCGACTCATATTGGTGACTTGCAATGTAAGAAGAACTCAATCATTGTGACATAAATAAGTTTGACATCTTGTTCTTAGGCCCATGATAGGCAAACCATTGGCACTATATGGATATTTATAAATAAGTTGGATTAGTCAAGAAATGTTATTAGGAATAAAGATATGCTAATAGCCCAAAGTTATACCAAAATTGAAGGCATTGGTTTTGAGAAAACTTTTGTACCCGTCGCACGGCTTGAAACCATATGGATGACCCTTGTATTTTCATCTTTTAAGGATTTCAATTTTTTTTTCAAATGAATGTTAAAAGAACTTTTTTGAATGGTTTTATTGAAGAGAATGTGTATGTTGAACAACCCCGGGTTTGTTGATCTTGTGCGATCGGATTTTGTTTTCAAACTTGAAAAGGGTTTGTATAATTTAAAACAAACTCCAGGAGCTTGGTATGAAAGGCTTAGTTATTTTCTTGTTGAAAATAATTTTATTAAAAGAAAATTCGATACCATCTTGTTTACAAAGCATGTAGATAATGATATCTTGATATTGTAAATATATATTGATGATATCATTTTTGAATCTACTAATGAAAAATTTTGTGAGGATTTGAATCATACATGAAGAAAGAGTTCAAAATGAGGATGATAGGAAAGCTCAACTATTTCTTTGGACTCCAAATATAGTAAAAGAGTGATGAGATTTTCGTCAATCAAGCCAAATATATAAGAGAGCTTATCAAGAAATTTAGGCTAGCAGATGTGAAGATTAGAAAAACTCTCATGGCTACCGCAACTAAGCTTGATAAGGATACGAGATAAAAACGGCGATGTTAAACTCTATCATAGCATGATTGATAGTTTGCTTTACATGACGGCTAGTAGGTTGGACATTATTTAGTATTTATTTGTGTGGTAGATTTTAAGTCTTATTTGATTTCGGTAAAACGCATTATTAGATATCTTAAGGGCACTATTGGTGTGGGCTTGTGGTATCTGAAAACTGAACAATCTTCTATGACGAGTTATTCAAATATCGACTATGCCAGTTGTAGAGTGAATAGGAAGAGCATTAGTGAAACTTTTCAATTTCTTCGAAATTGTCTTATTTCGTAGTCTTTCAAGAAATAAAATTCTGTAGCCGTCTCAACCGCCAAGGTGGAGTATGTTGCGGTCAGGGCTTGTTGTGCGCAAGTCTTTTGTATGAAACAAACTTTCCTTATTATGATTTATATTACAACCATATTAAAATATTTTGAGATAATACTAGTACTATTCATATGACTAAGAATGCAAATCAATACGTAGGGTTTTCCTAAGGTTTCACACAAAAAGAGAGATATTTAGGAGAGAACTCATTATTTACAAATTTTATAAAAAATTTCATAAATTTCTTCATTGCCTTCCATATTATTTGATACAAGAGATTTTATATAGGTTTATACAAAATTGAATACAATTCAAAATAAAATTCCTAATCAAAATAGAATTATACTTTCAAATTTTAGAAACTAAATTCCTAATAAAAATACAACTCTAAAATAAAATAAAGAAAATAAAATACATAGAGTTCTACTACTAGCAAATTAAAACGAGACTTCTTCTCCACCGATGATACACGTTCCATATACATGACTTGATGTCTGCATCAATTGGCCCGTGTCCTGGCAACAGAGTGGATCTTATGTCCGGAGAGTTATCTCATCTGGTGTTGTACTGTTGAGAGAAGGCTTACAATGCTCCCTCGGTGATGGAAGTGATAACAATATTTATTGTGATAATGGGTCACTGAAAATTCCATTAGTTCGAGATGCAGTTCCAATTGCTAATTAGGTCTAAATAGGATTCATTGAAGGTTGCTAACTGCATTCCTCCAAATATAACGTGGAATGCTGAGTTTCTACATCAATTTCTCTCTTCAAGGCTCTGTCAACAGGTACGTGAAGTTCAGATTCCTCGTACTAATATTTCTGACAAATTCAATTGGGAAGGTGTTCCTCTGGACTCTCTCACTGTCAAGAGGGTGTATTCATTATTGATTCATCAAAAAAATTAAAAGAAGCGGGATCAGATTGGAATTGGCTGTGGAAGCTCAATGCGAGCGCACGAATCAAAACTTGGATATGGGAAATAGGAAGAAATTTCTTGCCAGCAAAAGATTTGTTGCAAAGACCGGGTGTAAATGTCTCATTGCGATGTTCTCAGTGTCGAGTATTTGAAGTTTTCAGAGGAGATGTGGGCTGTTGTAACAGTGGATTTCTAGGACAAGAGATGACAAGTATAAAAAGAGATTAAACAGATAGTAATATAAGCTAGAGGACAGCACACCAGTATTTAACGTGGTTCGTTCAATGTGACTTACGTTCACGGGAGAAGACAATAAGAGAAATTTACTAATCAAAAGGGGAGAATACAAGATATTACAACTCTAATCTCACTCACCTAAGCGCAATGAAATCCAACTCGCTAGATCTTAATAAAAGGAAGATAAATGGCAAGAGAAAAAAGAGGATAATACAATATTTAGCAACTCTCTCGTTCTCACTTCCTTACCTTGAAATCTCATGTAATGTGATGCCTATTTATAGGCAAAACTTCTAAACTCCTTCATCCTTTTACCCCGCACATACATCAAAATCATAGGGTGGCCCAATTGATTTCATTAAAGTGGCTAAGATCTTCATAGGGCGACTATGGATGACTTTTAGGGTGGCTAGAGATTTCATAGGGTGGCTATTGATGACTTTTAGAGTGATTAGAGATTTCATAGGGTGGCTAATTGATTTTGAGAAAAAGTTTACAAAGATGGTTTGGTTTGTTTCTATTCATTAAAGACATATCAACAAATCTCCACCTTGTCGTGAATGAATAACAAATCTCTTCACCTTAACTTGAACTGTATCTAGCGTCCTTTGGATTCTTGAAGTCTTCTCTAACCTCGAAGGGCTCAACATTTACCACTTTGAACACCAAGCAATTCGAGACAGTACTCGAACTTACGCGAAGGTACGAGCTTTGTCATCATATTACTCGATTATCTGCAGTACCAATTGTTCTTAACTTTGATGACTTTAATTTCTCGAATAAAGTGATACCTGACATCAATGTGTTTGGTTCTCTCATGATACATCTAGTGCTTCGTCAGATGTATAGCACTCTGGCTGTCACAAAACACCGTAGTTACTCCTTGATGTAAACTTAGATATTCAACCAAGCCTATTACCCAAATAGATTCTTTTACTACATCTGTAACTGCCATATATTCTGCCTCCGCAGTAAACAAAGTAACTGTCGACTGTAAAGTCACCTTCCAACTAATGGCGCTACCTGAAAGAGTGAAAGCATAACCTGTCAGAGATCTTCTTCTATTCAAATCACCCACAAAATCTGAATCTGAATATCTAGCAATTTTGCAATTAGAATTAGTTTTTCTGTCAAAATACAGACCAATATTAGTAGATTCTTTTAAATATCACAAAATCCATTTCACTGCCTGCCAATGCCTTTTCCTGGTCTGTCCATATATCGACTTACGACACTGACTGCATGTGAAATGTCCGGTCGAGTGCACACCATAGCATATATAAGGCTTCCAACTGCACTAACATAGAGAACATGAGACATGTACTTCTCTTTTCATCAGTTTGAGAAGACAAATCTGCTTAAAGTCGAAAATAAGAAGCAAGTGAAGTTTGTTGGCCCAAGGGGCCATTACTCTAGTTTTGATGATGATTAATCATGTAGTTATAGTACTAAAGATCATGTGTTTATATAGATTCAGTTTATTGATCAAGATCTTAGTAGGTGCTTAACTTCAACAAAAGAGTTTTGGAGCTAGCACGTGTAGATTCAGGAGCTAGCACGCATCTAGCACTCAGATGAAGTCAAGCTCTTCGGATCGTATTTAGATCGAGTCGGCTTGGAGAAGGAGTTCTGCAAGAAGACTTCGGTTTGTATTTAGTTTAGTTGTGTTTAGATCTTGTGTAAAGATAGATAGTGTTGATATGCTCAAGTTCAAACACACACAAGTTCAATATATTTGATTTTCGTTTAACCGGTTTTAGATTTCAAGTTCAGATATATATGGTTTTCATGAATAGATAGAATCAAATCAAGTTTATATGGTTTAATGTATATTAGATTTTATCTATATACATCTATGCTTCATATATTTGGAAAAACTTATTTTGATGTTCTATTTCATGTATTTAGAGTTTTGTAATTAACAAAACTTATTTTTGGATATCATGTCAAAAACATAGATATATCTTTTATATGTGTATTGGATACATTCTATGCTTCAAAAGTGTTTCAATATCATGTTTTTGTATTTATACAAGTTTGGAAAAAATCGGATTTCTATTTCAAAGTTTGGTTTTCGGAAAATACTGATTTTGTGTTAAAGCCTAATTTTTATATCACAAAAATTGTTCAAATTGTTTGTAATATGTGTTGATTTTTGGTCATACATATTTGTTCTTCAAATATTTATAAGAACCTATTTTTGTGAAATTTATAAGAATTTATGAGATTTTATAGGTGTTAAATAAACTAAGTTTCTTAACCTATAATCCCTGCCAGAACCTGCTGGCGATCAACCGGACGGTTGACCAAACTGGTCGACCGATGTGCACAAGGACGTGCGCAAGGCCAGCTTAGAAGGCCGGTCGACCGCCTGTAACTATCCAACTCTCGAGTAGTGCCGGTCGACCGGGTGGTTGACCGACAGGCTAGTCCCAGTCGATCGGGAAGTCGACCGGAGGTCCAACGGTTAGAAATTTTACCATTGGACGGTCGACCGGCCAGTCGACCGGAAGGTCAATTTTGACCTTTTCTGGCTGCCAACGGCTATATTTTTGAGAAGCTATATATAGGGCTTCTCTTGGGCTGTTTTCAATAAGATTTTTAGAGAGTTTTTCTTCCCATCTTTCATGTATTTTGCAGTAAGTTTGAAAAGAGTTTTGTGCCAAAAGTTTTATCTTTTATTTGTTTTGAAGTGTTGGAAAAATCAAGGAAAAGAGAGTCTTTGAGAAATTGGTTTTGATCTTGATTTCAATATCTATTTAGCATTTTTTCAAGTGTTTTTCTTTGTTATTTTTTTTTCAAGCACTTTATTTTCTCACACTTGAGGTATCACCTCTAATCCTATCTATAGGATCTTGTTTTTGTGAGGAATATTTTTTGTGGTCTATTGTGATCACCAAGTGTTGTTTGTGGTCTATTGTGATCAACAAGATTGTAATCTCTTCTTTGCTTTGGGTTTGTGTCTATCCCTCTTGTGTATAGGTGATTATGGTTGAGCTTTGGCTTTGTGCTCATCCTTCTTGTGTAGAGGTGATTGTGTTTAAGTTTTGGCTTTGTACCTATCCCTCTTGTGTAGAGGTGATTGTTGTTTGGCTTTGTGTCTATCCCTCTTGTGTAGAGGTGATTGTGATTATGGTTTCGCTTTGTGCCTTGTTCCTCTTGTGTAGAGGTGATTGTATTTGAGAGAGGAGTAGTGTACTCCAAGTGTTGTTTTGTAATTCCTTGGTCCCTTTGTGGAAGGTCATGTGTGGACATATAGTGAAAATCCTTCTATGTGAAGGCGGGGACGTAAAGTAGTGGCTCGAACCTCGAAACATATCTTGTTATTTGCGTTTGATTCACTATCTCTTAACTCTACCTCTCTTATATCTTACATTGCTTTATATTACACATATTCATTTGCTAGATATACTTTGTATGTCCCTTACTTGTGTTGAACCAAGAGAGCTTTATATAGCACCTCAACTCTTAATTTAGAGGAATCTCGAGGAGATAGTCCAGAGCCCTTCACTGAGAATTCAGCTACACTCTTTGGTCACATATAGTGTGTTGCAATCGATTTTTAATTCTGCATCATTTGTCATTAGATTAGCTTGTACACCTATTCACCCCCCTCTAGGTGTATTTCAGAGTTTTCACAAGTTTGGCATCAAGCATGCCAAATCTCCCCAACACTTTCTCGATGTATTTCTTCTGAGATAGGAACAATTTTTATTCTTGCCTATTCCTGTGAATTTTCATTCCCAAAATCTTCTTCGCTGCTCCCAAATCTTTCATTTCAAACTTTTGTTTGAGTTGAGCTCTCTACTTAAACGATACGCCTATGCAGATATGGTCGCTTATGTTCTAAGTGTGGTAGAATCTATTGAGATTCCAGAGCCTTCCACCTACAATGATTTGCCTTCTTGCTCTCCCGGTGGCAATACTGTATTGTTGTTCTTGTAGTGTATCATCACTCAAAGTTGAACCTTGAGCATCATCGACTGGTTCAACGTGTGTGCTCTCCTTCACTCCTTCTGTAACTTTGCTCTCAAGCTCCACCTGCCTGCTTGCTACCTCTCCTGATCCTGTAATATCAACAACCGACTCCTTTCTTAGTTGAAGCATGTAATTTTCATCAAAAGTAATATTCTTACTAATAACAAACTTAGGTGACTTAGGATCAGGACACCATAACCTGTATCCCTTCACCCCAGTAGTATAACCAAGAAATATAACTTTCTTTGCCCTAGGTTCAATCTTACCATCATTTATATGAAAATAAGTAAGGCAACCAAATACTCGTAAATGAGAATAATTAGCAGGGATACCAGACTATACCTCTTCAGGAGTTTTAAAATCAATAACTGTAGAGAGGTACCGATTTACCAAATAACAAGTTGTATTTACTGCCTCGGGCCAAAAGCATTTTGACAAACCAGTATTAGAGAGCATACACTGAGCTCTCTCCAACAGTGTCTTGTTCATTCTTTCTGCAACTCCATTCTGTTGTTGTGTGTATCAAACTATACGATGCCGCACAATTCCTTCATTTTTGCAGAATTGATCAAACTCCATGGAATAGAACTCCATTCCATTGTCAGTCCCGAGGCGCTTCACCTACTTTCCTATTTGTTTTCGACATAATCTTCCACTGCTTGAAGGTAGCAAACACATCGCTCTTATGCTTAAGAGGATACACCCAAATTTTTTCTGAAATAATCATCAATTAAAGTCAGAAGATAATTAGCTCCACCTTTTGATGGAACCTGAGAGGGACCCTAAACATCTGAATGGATGTAATCTAAGGTGTCTTTAGTCCTGTGAACATCTGTACTAAAAGAAACTCTGTATTGCTTACCAAAAACACAATGTTCATAAAAGTCAAGCTTTCCTATTTCTTGGCCACAAAGCAAACCTTACTTACTCAACACATGTAGTCATCTCGCACTCATATGCCCTAACCGTATATGCCATAAACGAGTTGTATCTAAGTCTGGGTCTTTTGACATTGACACAGCGACATCACCTGTCACCGTGCTACCTTGAAGGATATAAAGGGTATTCACCTTCTTTCCTTTCATCACAACAAGAGAGCCTTTTTTAACTCTAAAAACTCTTCCTTCAGCTGAAAACTTATAGCCGTTGGAGTCAAGGGAGTCAAGGGAGCCAAAAGAAATTAAATTTTTCTTCAAATCCGGCACATGCCGAACATTACTCAACGTTCTAACAATACCGTCATGCATCCTAATCTTCATTAACCCAATACCAATTGTCTTGCACGGCATGTTATTTCTTATTAAGACATTACCACCATCAATTAGTTGGTAGGTCATAAACCAGTCCCTGTGGGGACATATGTGATAAGAACAACCTAAATCAAGAACCCATTCATCTCCTGAACGGGCTCAAAGACAGTAACTAAAAGTATCTCATGTGATGTGGAGGCTTCTTCTGCAACACTAACAACCGAAGATTTCTAATCTTGAGATTTCCTCCTTACATCTTCTTTTTCTTTTTCTTTGAGCTTAAAACAATCTTTTTTATAGTGTCCAAACTTATGACAATAGTGACACTCAATATTTTTTTCTTAACCTAGATTTAGATCTAGATTTTCTCGAGATTTTCTCGACCCTTCTCTGTACGACCACGAACGAACAAGCCTTCAGCTTTATCCTCACTTCCTACAACTGACACTTTTTATCTTAACTCCTTAGAATGTAAGGATGATTTGACACCTTCTAAAGAAAGTGTATCTCTACCATAGAGTATAGTATTAAAAAATTTCAAAGGAAGGAGGTAATGAGCATAATAAGATGAGAGCTTGAGCTTCTTTGTCTATTCAAACATCAATATTTTTTAAATCCATGAGAATTTTATTGAGCTCATCTAAGTGGTCTTTAATTGGCGTACCTTCCTTCATGCAAAGGGTGAAGAGGCGCTGCTTCAAGTAGAGCATGTTGGTCAGGAAATTTGTCATATACAAGCTCTCTAATTTGAGCCACAAAGCGCGGAGGTATCTTCATCGGCAACCTCCCGCAAAACTTCGTCAGATAGACAAACTTGTATGGCACTATGCGCCTTCATCTTGAGTTCTTCCTTTTCGTTCTCGGATATGAATTTGGCAACTTGTCCTTACCGGACAAGACTTTCAGCAAGCTTTGTTGCCCGCATTTTGATCTTCACAAACTGAAGTTATTTCTCCCGTCGAATTTCTCTACTTTGTACTTCGCCGAAGCCATCTCGAAACTCACAAGAAAACAACACTAGCTCTGATACTAGTTGTTCTAACAGTAGGCTTCTAACGCAAGAGATGATAAGTATAAAGAGAGATTAAATAGATAGAAATATAAGCTAATAGAAATAAAGAGGACAGCACATCAGTATTTAACGTGGTTCGGTCAATGTGACATACGTCTACAGGGAGAAGACAGTAAGATAAATTCACTAATCAAAAAAGGAGAATACAAGAGATATTCTCTAATCTCACTCACCCAAACCAATGAAACCCAACTCACTAGAGCTTAATAAAGGAAGATAAATGTCAAGAGAAAGGAGAGGATAATACAATATTTAGCAACTCTCTCGTTCTCACTTTCTTGCCTAAAATCTCATGCAATGTGATGCCTATTTATAGGCAAAACTTTTAACCCCTTCATCACTTTACCCTACACATACATTAAAATCATAGGGTGGCCCAATTGATTTCATTAGGGTGGCTATGATCTTCATAGGGTGGCTATTGATGACTTTTAGGGTGGTTAGAGATTTCATGGGGGGATAATTGATTGAGAAAAAAGTCTACAAAGATGACTTGGTTTATTTCTATTCATTAAAGACATATCAACATGGGCGCAGGAGCGTGCTTTCAAAGCTGATTCTACTAGTCTGACCTCAGTTCAGGACTGGTGGGTATGGTTAAAGTATATAACAAGAAGAGAGGTTTTAGCAAGGATAATAACCAAACAATGGTGGCATATGCAGGATGGTTTTCTTTGGCGGCAGCAGAATGTAGCAGCATTCAAAGAGAGTTGATGTCAACATAGGATCTGATCAGGACTCTTCAGCAGCAAGTTATTAGGACTCCGTTCTTGTAGGGAGAGAGGAGATAGAGGAAGATAGCACAGAGATCAGAAATCAAAAGGAGTAAGAAAGGCGCATTGAAGCAGGCAAGGATAGCTCCCG
>JAVJIF010022303.1:0-55450 GCA_038442645.1 Agave tequilana
CAAGAGTAAGGCTAAGTAGAGGCTAATAGATTCATATGGATTATCAAGTAAGGAGTTAGCAAGTTAGTGCTTAGTGGTTAGTATTTAGTTACCATGAGAGAAAAAGATAAGCATGTAAAGAGTTAGAGAAGAAATGAATAGAGATAAAAGAAGAACCTTTCATAGTATGTCACCCTTTATTATAAGAATTTTCTTTTCTATCATATGATCACTTTCTTACATATTACATTATCTACAAAAGAGAAAAAACAAAAGAAATAAGAAAGGAACAACGGAACTACACAAATGAGAGAAAACTACCCAAAAAACTCTCTTGCTGCCTATTTTTCTCAACACTGGGTATTTATAGAGTTAGGGAGGCACCAGATATATTGAGATGAGGCCACGTGTTGAAGATCAACGCGTGGCCTTGGCCGCAGAAACGCGGCTTTTGCCGCGTTTCCATGGCCATACTGGCGTTGCGCGTATGGGTCCAATGCGTGTAGACTGTGGCCAACCCCCCTGTCTATTACCCCTGCTAGTTTCTGTTTATCTACACCCTGTCTTGGCAGATCAGCTCCCCAAAATCAATGGCTATATGTAGGCTCAAAAACACCAAATAAATGAGATTTTTGGGTTTCTTCTTCATTTCATGTCATGGACCAAGAAACATACAAGAAAGATATTATAAACAGAATTTAATATTGAATAAATGTGAAAATATGGTATGAAATATGCAATTTTGGAGACTAATCAGTAGCCATCAGGGTAAGGACCCGATGTAGGCTGAGCTCCGAGCAGTCGTTGTGGGCCTCCATCTTTCAGTAGACTTCCCAAGGGGCATTTATCGTACTCCGAGTAGGTATAGAACATCAAAATAAGAAAGCTTGCATAATTTTTTCATTAGATATTACATGATTTTACACATAGTATCATTTCAAGTGAAAATTTTCATTGCTTCTTAAGGATCTTCCCATCCTGATTAGCTAAGGTATATGATCCTTTGCCTCTCCGAGCAACAATGGTGTAGGGACCCTCTCAGTTGGGCCCGAGCCTTGATCCTTCTGTCGTATAGTCTGAATAACTCGCTTCAGAATCATGTCTCTGGCTTGAAATTCGTGAATCTTCTCATTCTTGTGGTGCGCGGCTCGGATCTGCTGCTAGTATGCCGTAATGCAGATCAAGACGTGTTATTGCTTTTCCTCTGATTGATCCAAAATTAGGCGGATTGTGCATCATTTTGGTCTTGATCAACCCCTTCCATGCGAAGTGTCGACATGCTGATGTCGACTGGGATGATTGCTTTTGTTCCATATGGTAATGAGAACGGCATTTCGCCCATTGGGTGTGGTCCTATAGGCCCAAAGCATCCCAAGGAGTCTCTCGGCCCATTTTCCCTTTGCTCTATCCAGGCTTTTGCTGCTGGGGCGAATCTCTGAGACTGCGAGTATTTCTTCACATAATCCTTAGTGTCATCAAACATCTTGGGTCAGTAATATTCTTGATTGATGACTTTGTGGGTGAGGGAGTGGCCTCCCGAATGATTCCCACAGTCGCCATTATGAATTTCCTGCATCACTCTCCAAGCTTCGTCTGGTCTGAGGCACCTCAGGTAGGGGTCGGTATGAAGCTTGGAGTAAGACTTCTCGTATAAGATGTCTCCAAAAAGCGTGTACTGGTAGCCAAGTACAGGAGCTTTTATGGGACTCATCCTTCAGATAAGCAATGATAGGATCCCTCCATGCTGGCGAGGTATCAAAGTAAAGGACCTCTCCAATCGGTAGTTGGATACTCAGGTTGGCAATATGCTCGACGGGAACCTCCCATCTGAATTGAAATTCTGTGGCTGCCCCCATGTTGGCAAGTAAGTCAGTGTGATTATTTTCATATCTAGGTTCCCATTTGAAGTTGCATCCAGAGATTTTAGATTTTAGTCTGAGGACCAATTATAGATACTCTGCCATTCGAGCATCCCTTGTGATGTATTCCCCTCCTGACTTAGTTAACTATGAGTGAGGAATCACATTAAATTTGTGCCCTGTGACCCGAGTGTGATAGTTATTTGGAGTTTGGCTAGAACTGCCTCATACTCGGCTTGTTATTGGAGGCCGAGAAGGCCGAGAAGCCGAGGGTAAAAGATTACTCGATGATAGATCCTTGGAGTGTTGAGGACAATCTCAATACGTGCCCCTATGTTGTTTGAAGCTCCATCCACATTCAGAATCCATCCTTCCAGTAAGTCACTTTGCTCTGTCACTTCTAGGGTGAAGTCAGCAATAAAGTCCTTAAGTCCTACCCTTTAATTGTTATCCTCAATTCGTATCTGAGTTCATAATGTCTCAGCTCTGATGCCCATTTCAATACTCGTCCTGTTGCTTCTAGATTTTCTATAATGCTTTACAGGGGATGCTCGGAAAGCCCAAAAATAGTGTTTGAGCTTCCTCGAGATGATAAAGAGAGAGAGAGAGCACCAGTTTTTTTAGCTTTTGGTGTCTAGTTTGTAGTCTATTCATGGAATGGCTGATGTAGCAGGACTGGCTTCTGGATGCCTCCTTCTCACGAATCAGGACCCCGCTCACGGGTGACTCCAAAATGGCTAGATAAAGGAACAACATTTCTCCCAAGGTAGGCTTGGACAAGAGTGGTGGTGAAGCCAAATATCTCTTCAAATCTTAGAAAGTTGCCTCCCGTTCTTCGTTCCAGCAGAAATCGACCATGTTCTTCTTTAATGCTTGGAAGAAAGATTTGCATTTGTCTGTGAATCAGCTGATGAATCTGTTCAGAGTAGCGAGAGTCCGTTCAGCATCTGGACCTCTTTCACATACGTAGATGACTTCATGTTTTAGATAGCAGATATCTAGTCATAGTCAGCCTCGATGCCCCATTAAGTGACTAGATATCCTAAAAACTTATCGGAAGCAACCCCAAATGTGCACTTCTCGGGATTGAGCTTCACCTTGTACTTCCACAGGAGGTTGAAAGCTTCCCCTAAATGTTGGAGGTGATCCATACGGAGCAAACTTTTCACCAACATGTCATCAATGTACATTTCCATTATTCTCCCGATCAGATCCTCGAAGGCTTTGTCAACCATGAACTGTAAGGTGACTCTTGCATTTTTGAGCCTGAAAAGCATCACCTTGTAGCAATAAATTTCCTGACCAGTAATAAAAGCAGTCTTGTCTTCATCTGATGAGTGCATCTTGATCCGGTTGTACCCGGAGTAGGCGTCTATGAAGCTGAGAAGTTCGTGGTATGTCGTTGCCTCTAGCAGCTGATGGAAGCTATCCTTCAGGAAAGCTTCATTGATGTTAGTAAAGTCAATGCAGACCCTCCACTTGTCATTCTTCTTCTTTATGAGGAGGGATTAGAGAGCCAGCTGGGGTAGGAGGTCTCTTGGATGAAACCAGCCGGTAGAAGGTGGTCAACTTCATCACTGATGACCCGACTTCGTTCCTCGTTCATTCTCCTTGGCGTTTGCTTTACTGGCTTGGCATCTGCCTTGATGGAGAGCTTGTGGTAAATAATACTGGGATTGATTCCAGGCATATTGGTGGGAGCCCACGTGAATACATCCAAATTGTCTGACAAGAACTTTTCGAATAAGGTCTTCTCCTGAGAAAGCAGCATTGAGCCAATTCAGAGGACTTACTCTGGATAATGGGGATCTACAAGGAATGACTCGGGTTCCTCCTCAGTCCTGTTGCCTGGGTCTCCCGACTCGATGGGTGAGTCGGGGTCTGGATCCTTCGACTAGGCAAAGGAGTCGGAGTCTTGGATTTTGCCACTCTGTAATTGCTATTGGTCAGTAATTCTCCTTTGCTTCTTATCCATAAGGAATCTTTGTCGGAGACTTCTCGGAGGTCTCTGTCATCTAGCCGGTCTTCTTTCGGGCTTCTGCAACTATAGTTCGGGCCATTGCCTAGTCACCGCTTATGTCAGCGATTCCTATCGGTGTGGGGTACTTCAAAAGTTAATGATGGGTGGACAGGACTGCCCTTATCATATGAATCCATGGCCTCTTGAAGGTAGCATTGTAGGAAGATTTGACATCAAGGACGCAGAATTCTATGACAATGTTGTATGAATCTGCTCGGATGGGAAACATAATTGTTTCCAACGACCGCGCCTCGCTCCCCTCAAATTCATAGAAAAGTGACTGGATGTGAGAGAGGATCATCTTTCGAGCTAATTTTGGAGTGTCCTCCATCCGCTCTAAGGTATGTTTGTACAAAATGTTAACGTTGCTTCCCCCATCGACCAAGATCTTTGACCGTCGGGTTTCAACCAATATGCATTGTCATAACTAAAGCGTCATTGTGAGAAAAGTGCACGTTGTAGAAGTTGGTCTATGAGAAGTAGATAAGCCTTCCTGGTGATGAAGGTGAGCTTGTTAGTATTGTCGCATAGTCATCTCTTTAGGCTTCATTGACATAAATGGCCCTTTCCTTCACCGTGGTGCCCTCTATCAGGGAGGTTTCGAAGATGGCATTCACCTCCTTCTATTGGATGAGGACGCTGCTTTGTTGACCGTCTTGTGGTATGTATTCCCATTGTACTTTAGTCTTCGAGGGTTGCCTTGTGTTACGGATGAACTCTCAGAGATATCCCTGACTAATTAGATTCTCGAGGTGTCATCAGAGGGTCGGTATTTGATGATGGGATGATCCATTCTGTCATGAAAGGCGCAGTAATTGATCCTAGTTCTTTCAAGTTTTGCAAGAGCAATCGAGTTGGATGCCTGACCAAGACTGGCCTTTGATGGTGTTGAACACATGGTCGTGGGAATCCTGAATGGATTAGGTCCGGCTATATAGCATCATCCTTTTGACTCGCGTGCATGTCAGCGTGGTTTATAGAAAACTGCAGAGTTGTGGTTTAGATTCTTCCTCAGGTTAAACTACTGCTTCGATTTCTCGCCATCGGGTCCTTATTTCGAGGGGCGATTGGTCGTGCCCCGAGTCGCTTCTTCAATCTGCATGTACTTTTGCACTCATACAAGAATGTCCCTCATCTTAGTGACATAGTTCTTTACCAGATGCTTGTAGAACGAGTGGGTGGCTTGTAACCCACTGATGAATGCAGTGGCGGCTACGTCTTCATTGCAGTTGTACATCAGAGTCATCTGGCTTTGAAAATAATTGACATAGCTCTTCAGGCTATCCCCCGGTTTCATCCTAACTGTGAAGAGATGATTATTATTCCTCTGGAACTCTCTCCTAGAAGAGAACTGATTGTAGAAGGTGTCAGTTAGATCATCAAAACTCTGAAGGAAATTCTTTGGGAGCGAGTAAAACCAATAGTAGGCAACGTCCTTGCAACTGGAAGGAAATACGCGACAAAGGAGAAGATCATCATGAGCGTAGACTACCATTTTGTCTTGAAACTGACGAAGATGAAAGAGGGGGTCAGAGGTTCCTGAGTAACAATCGAAAGAGGGCAGCATGAATTTTCTAGGGAATCAGAGCGTGGTGATTTCTTTCAACAGTAGTGAGTCGAAGGGCCTCAGCCCGCTATACTCCATTCCTTTCAGAGATTGTTAGCTCACTTGGTTGAGCCATTTTTGAACCAGATTCACAATGTCCTCAATGCGAGGGAACTTCAGGCTGCGGGGAAGCTCTAAGTCTCAGAGCGCTCATTATCACCATGAGTCTCTGACATGTTGCACTTCAAACTGGCAGTGGTATGCGCAACTTTCCCATATATTGTGGTGACGGGGGAGCCCGAGCTATTGCTTCACCAGTTTGGGGAGACTGTGATTTCTGCATTATGTCAACCTTCTTGAGGAGTCTGATCTGGATATGAGTCGCTGCATTTTTCGAGGGTGGCCGCCTCATAGAGTAGACCCATCTCCGTTGGCTGCTCATTCATCTGCTTCTGCAGGCTGAACAGCATCTGGAGGAGATGCTCATTGGTGCATCGGAGTTCGGGCACGGTTGTAAGAACCCTCTGTGGCGAGGCGGAAGAAGATTAGGAATCTTCAGCATCGGTGATGTAGATGTCGGATAGGTTGGAATGACGACTTGTAGTCTTAGCGATTTCAATGGCTTTCCCTTCCCTTTCAAAGAGGTCGGGGCAACGACATAGCATAGGAGACGTTCTTCCTTGGTGGAGTCATGTACGTAGTGTGAGGCTGTTTGGGGAAGGGGTTAGGTTTTGAAAGTGGGAGAGATCTTTAAGTATAGACTCAAAAAACTCTTAACAAAAGCACCAAATACAGTGAGTAATTCTCAGGAAGGGGGTTATCCATGCACCAAATTGTATGGAGTAATGGATGAATTTCAGATATTAAACCAGAGCAAACGCACAGATTTATGTAAAAACCCAAAAGGGAAAAACAATGGTCCAAGAGAGGGAGAGAATTCTACTATAATTCAAAGAAATTATAATGGTAACAACCTGATCTCGTATGCTAGGATTTATGGGATTGATTCATCATCCTCCTCTTATTGGAGGGGTTTATAATTTATACAGGTTAGTGTCTTTTGGATAAAGTTACATAGTTCTCATCTATTTGAACATCTATCATACCTCAATTGCTTATTTTGGAGACGGTTGGAGCCAAACATCTTTATTTGAATTGGTAGAGCTCGTATTTGTCTTTATCTTATGGAATCTATCCAACTGTCAATATGATTGATCTTCTCCTAAGCTGTAACCATCGGTTCAAACGAAGATTTGGCTTGGTGATAGGGGTACTTGACTCTATTTCTGTCCTTTAGCTACTTGAACTGATCGGAGTTTAGATGAGATTGGGACTTCTCTTCAGATATTCTAGGTATTGACATGTGCCACGCGATCGTCCAAAAGCTGGGTGGACACGTGTTGTGATCTCGAGGGGGTCGAAAACTGACTGCTACAGTAGTCTAAATCAAGACAAGGTCATTTTTTCAAAAAACCATCCAAAATAAATAATTTCAAAAATTGACCTCCCCCAAACTAATTTCAAAAATAGACATCGACATGCCACGTCGGCAAAGAGGCGGTAGCTCGCCAACGCGGTGTCCGTGCGGCATCAAGTCTTCTTTTTGGTTCATCCAAGATTGCCAACCTAGAGTAACCATTATTTTTCTTCCTGTGTATTCACTCTTCCGGGAGCGAAATTTAATTATTTTTAAATTTTCACTCATCCGGGCAACCCCAGACGAGAGAAACATGTTTTTTTGAATTTTTCTCTTGTCTGCAGTTGCCAACCCCGAACAAGAAAAAATATATATATATATTAATTTCTCTCTCCTCTCTCCTCCTCTAACGCGATGACAAGGTCGGGTACGATAACCGGCATGGTGGCACGAGGTCGACAATGACTCAGTGGCGACGGCGAGCAACGAGCAGCCCTGCTATTGTGTAACACCCCGTTCCCGGAATGCGTACTTAGATACGTATTCTGATTTTTGATATTTTTATTTTCTCCTTGTTTTTGTTTTATGATTATTTATGTGATTGTTTTATATTTGATCCGGATTCGTGGACTTAGAGTCAGTCCTAATCTGAACCAGGGACCCAATACCAGCGTACTGTCTGATTTGACTTTTCTAATAGTTCGATTAGACCAATTTCAATTTCAAACATCATTTTTCAATATTTTAGATTTTTCATGATTTTCTGAAATTTTTCTGAATTAATTTGCAAAATCTTCAAAACCAGTGTCAATCAGTATCGCTGACCGATTCCTGGACTTTTAGTTTTCAAATAGAGTTGAATTTTAAAAACGGCTTTCATTTTACTTCTTAGAATCTTAATTTCTATCTAAATGCATTTTCTGAGATGTTTTTGAATTTATCGAAATTCGACCGAATTTGGTGTCGGCTAGTATCACCGGTTGATTTCAGGATTTTTAATTCGAAAACAAGATTGAATTTCTCGAATATGATTTCACAGGCAACTTAAAATAATATTTTTTAAGAATTTTTGGAACATTTCCGAAACAGTTAATTTTTGCTCAATTTAAATAATAATATTATTTTCTTTTCTTTTCTTTTCTTTTCTTGCTCTTTCCTTATCCACTCATCTGCTTAATTCTCCCATTTCACTTTATTTATTTTTTATTTAATAATATATTTATTTATTTATTAGTTTTCCGTTTTTCCTTTTTTTTCCTTCTTTTCTTTACTTTTCTTTTCTTTCCTTTTTCTTTCTTTTTCCTTTTCCTTCTTTTCCCTTACCTGCTCCCTGCCGCCCCCATCCCCTGCCAACAACCACTTCAACAGCAACAACAACAGCCCATCCTTCTTCACTTCTCTCCCCTTTTCTTTTCTTTTTTTTTCTTTCCTCTCTCTTTCTCTCTTTCTCCCGTTTTCTTTCTCTCCTTTCTCTCTCAATTTCCTTCTTTCCCTCTGTCACCAACTCTCTCTCCTCCCCTCCCCTTGACTGTCGTTGTCGAACCACCGGAGCTCCACCACCCTCCCCGGAGACCGCACGTTGACCAAGTTCTAGCGCCACCTCCTAAAACCCCCCTTTATCTTCTCCTTCCACTTCATACCACCACCTTCTCCAATTTCACCAAAGTCTACCTCCACCTCCTTCAACCACCAAATCTACTACCACCTCCTCCTACATCTCCACTAATACCATCACTTTAACCTTCTCCTCTAGTTCCACCACCCAACCCATCTCCACAAATACCCCAACAATCATCACCACCCACAACTCCACCACCACCATCTACAGCAACATCAAAACCAACAATAACAATCAACCCTCACTCCTTTCCTCCCCGGGGCTCCGGTCGCACGCTGCCCCTCTGCCGCGCCACCAGTGCCCCCTCCGGTGCACCGCTGCCACCTTGCCGCCACCGACGGCCAACAGCCTAGACCCCAAACCACTCTCCTCCCTTTCTCTTTATTCTTTCTTTCTTTTTTCCCTGTTTTTCTTTCCCCTTTTTCTTTTTTTCCTCCTTTCCGGCACTCTCTCTCCACTCTTTCCCACATCTCTCTCTCACTTTCTATCTTTTTCTTTCTAAGTTTTTCTCTAGCTCTCTCTTGCAATTTACTCTCTCTCTCTCTTTCTGTCTCCTCTCTATTATTCTCTCTCTAAAAATAATTTAAATATATATTATATATATTGGTGGTGTGCATATGTTCTTGGGATTTCTGGATTTTATGGTATTTTTTAAAGATTTAGGCGAGCACCTTTTCTGGGATTGCGAGTTCTTCTTTTTAGTATTTTGGACCAGTACTATATTTTGCATTGGGCGAGTATTTTCTACTATTGTACATTCTGGATGAATGCTAATCTGGCTTTTAATATATGATGCTTTAGTATGCGAGTTGACAGATGATATGCAAGTGATTATCTAATATTAACATGTTGTACGAATACCTATTAGTCATTATTATAACTCATTGAACTGGTATTATACTTGTATTGGGTTTGCCTAAATACGCTCCCGCTTCACTCAACTTCGCGTAGCTAATTAATAAATTAATTTATTGTTATTATATATGATTGTGAAGAGTTTGAAATATTTAATTAAACTGTTCTCCTGTATCATGTTACATGACCGGATGATTGCCTGACAAATGATGTTGTGCATAAAGATAAGAAGTTACCCAAGAATCGCTGTTCTTCTGTCTCAATGTTGTAAAATCTTTCCGCTGGCCCCGGGACTCTGTATTTAACTCACCTGATGCCGACATGTTAATTACCTAACACTAATATGTTTATACTTAACACCTGATCCTGACACTCGATATATTGCACTAATACTTGGCATGCCTCACTTGACACCTGTTACCTGACACCTGATATCTGACACCTGACAATTGACATGCTATCACTGGATATTGATACACTTGACTAATATTGTGACACTTGACTGGATATTTTTACACCTGACACCTATTTTACATTGCCTATTCATGATTATCACTTTTACAGGGACTTGACATGATTATTATACTGCTAGATGACATCTGATACTTCTGAACCTATGTACTTCTAAATTCCTGTATCTCATGCACTCATATCCCCTGCACTGTTACTCTTGTCAATAGCATGATCATACCGGTGTACGGCGGAGCATGCCTAGTGTCAGGATGACGAGGATGTATCCCACGATCATGCTAGTTTCTGGCGGATCCTAAATGGAATTAAGTGCCACACAGAGCTAAGTGCCACGCCATACACGTGGGCGGGGCTACCTCTTGAATCTGTGGGGTCCACCTCTAGAGTTTATCCCCCACACAGAACAAAGTGCCACACGGAGCAAAGTGCCACACCATACACGTGGTGGGGGCCATCTCTTGAATCTGTAGGACTACCTCCTGAATCTATTCTTCAAAAAAAAATAACCTTCCTCCTGCATGTGCCGCCTGGTGTTATCATGATAATCATTCTCAGTGCATATTAACACACATACCTATACAATAATAAAGCCAAAGCATATGCTATTTGGTCCCTCTCCTATTTGAATAATGGTACTCGCATATCGATGTTCGGATGAGTTCTACTGGAAGTGCAGGCTCTAGTGTGAACTGTCGGTATTGTGGGACGCCAGAGGGAAAGGGACAAGAATAACAGATGATACTAACGGTTATTATTGGATAACTTAAATGTAGCACACTAGTTTACCCATGCACATGACTTGCCCTGTTATTATAATTCAAAAATTCATGGTGTATGACTTGAGCTGGACATTTTTTTACTATATGTGATTTCTAGATTATTACATGGGTTTTTTTGACCTCTTGTTTACTGACTTGCACCAGCATTACATGTTTATGTGTACCTATGCTCTCGACACTATTTTTTATGCATAGTTTCCGATTCAGATTGATCAATATACATATAGTTACTTGATTTCAGATTTACTACTGAGTCTCTGATTTTCATTTATGTTATTAATCATTGCCTATACTTGTATAACTGAATCACATCACTTAATCATGTACATGTGTGACTACCTGAGCACGCCAGCTGGTTTTAACTTACGTACTCGTTAGGTTGCTTTCGGACAACCTTGGACCTTTATGTCCATATCCTAGAGTTTGAATTGTGGTGGCCTTGTTGTAGCTAATCAGAATGCGCAGTAGAAGCATGATTAGTTGTTGTCTGTCCAGACCCTCTTTTCTTCCAGCCCCTTGATCGGCTCGCGTTATTCTCATCTTGCTACTTGTGAGTATTTTTCAATCATTTTATATTGCATATCATGCTTTTGCAATTCTTGGAGATCTAATATTCTTGAGATATTGTATCATACTCTGTGATAACTATATACTTGTGCTATTATTGCTGGAATATATATTACCACTGCGCTTCCATACTCTGATTCTTACCTGTACTAATACTTAGCATATATATGTGAGGGTATTTCCGCCCTGCGTATATATGTCGCAATAACGTCTCCGTACTCACGGGATTGGGGCGTTACAGGGTGGTATCAGAGTTAGGCTCCAGTATCTTCAGTACAACCAGCCAGCAAATTAATGATAAAAAAATTTGCAACTGGAACGCATGAGTCATGGTTAAACAATCCAACTACAAGTACAAAGCTATCTATTCTCTCTTGACTGTCATTCTTTGATTCTTGAATTCCTTCCATCCTTTACCAATTCCAATTCCCGTCATCTTTATACCAACTTAAGATATGGATAGACTGGTATGGTAGTGACAAGATAGACGTGGTTCGCTCTCATTCTGTTCTGGCATTCTTTGACTCTGGTACATCGCATTGTCTTATATTAGATAATTTTTAGCCTCGCATTCTATTCTTGTGTGTATGGACGCATCACGGGGAATCAGTACAGAAAGTGGAGTAGCCATCACTTATATAATCTGATAGACCGTATCATTACATGAGGAGCGTCGGTATGAAATTGTGTTCCAGATTCAGGACTTCTGCCAAACAAAGTTATGACATTTTCTATTTTTATTATTCCAGTAACGATCATGATTTCTTCTACCAAGTTTATGAAACTCGGGTATTCTCAGAACTGATCTGTAGCAGGTTATTATTCAAAAGACAGAATTCGGGACTCATTTTGGTTATTAAGAATTCTTGATCATGCTCTCAGAGCCACCAACTCTTGGCAGTCTTTATACATTTGGTGGACAACGGGCCCCGCTAGCCTCGCCAAGCGAGGGTCGTGTTCTAGTTACGTGTAAACCTAACCAGGTGTGGGCTTCGTTGCACCCTGGTGCTTAGCACTTGGCAATGTGTTACGCGCTAGTTTCGTCGCGTTAGCTCCGCCAAGTGCGAGCCTCACAGAGTATTAGCTCCGCCACACCCCAATGCTTAACGCCTGATATGTGTTACGCGATGGCCTCATCTAGGCTTGGCTTCACCCATGGCTAGTCCCTTCAGTGTTTAGCACTCTAGCTCCGTACCTTGGATTTCTCCCGCCAACTTGTTTTCATGGATATTATGAACCGGGTCTTCTAGTCGAATTTGAACAAATTTGTCACCATCTTAATTGACGATCTTTTCGACTAACCTTGCAGGGCTTGAGTATTATTTAATATTTCATATACATCCGGGTTATCATTCAGAAGAGAGTATTCAGAATTCTCCATGGTTATTCTATATTCTTGGCTATGTCTTTCAGAGTTAACAATGCCCAGTATTTAGAAATTTAATTATCGGTCTTTTTTACTTATGCTCGGTATTATCAGGGTTTTCTTTATCTTTAGTATTCTGGTCTATTCCCAGAGAATAAGTAAGTATGTAGTACATCAGTAATTCTACTACAGACTCTCCGTCAAGGACATCTTACCACTATGGATTTCTATGGATTTCTATCAACTATACTTCACAATTGAAAAGAATTATTATTGATTATCTCACCAAGTCAGCTCACTTTAATTTATATAGAATGGGTCAGTCTTCTGAAGTTCTGGCAGTATTCTTTTATCAGCAGACATCAAATCAGTATTATTATGGTACCGTCAGAGGATATATACGACATGAAGAGCAGAAATGTCTAAGTCTCGAGTTTACTATTCAGTCGACTTGTAAGAACGACCCTCAATTGTTCATATCTTGATTGGTATAATTCTCGTTCCTATCCCTTCTGTGTTCATCTTCTCCTTATCGAAATTTCGAGGACGAAATTTTTGTAAAGTAGATGGAATATAACACCCCGTTTCTAGAATATATACTTAGATACATATTCTAATTTTTGATCATATTTTTTATTTTCTCCCTGCATTTATTTTGTTTTATGATTATTTATGTGATTATTTTATATTTGAATCCAGATTTGTAGACTCGGAGTCAGCCCTAATCTGAACTAGGGACCCGATAATAGTGTACTATCTAATTTGACCTTTCTGATAGTCTGATTTGATCGATTTCAGTTTCAAATATCATTTTTAATATTTTAGATTTTTCATGATTTTTTGGAATTTTTCCGAATTAATTTGCAAAGTCTTCAAAACCGTTGTCGACTGGTATCGCTGACCGATTCCCAGATTGTTAGTTTTCAAATGAAGTTGAATTTCTAAAAATGACTTTCACATTACCTTTTAAAATCTTATTTTCTATCTAAATGCATTTTTTGTGATTTTTCTGAGTTTATTGAAATTCGACTGGATTTGGTGTTCACCAGTGTCGCCGGTTGATTTCAAGATTTTTTAATTTGAAAATTAGATTGAATTTCTTGAATCTGATTTTACCAAGCATCTTAAAATAATATTTTTTTTATTTTTAAAATTTTTGGGAACATTTTCGAAACAGTCAACTTTTACCCGATTTAAATAATAATATTATTTTCTTTTCTTTACTTTTCTTGCTTTTTCCGTCTCCACTCATCTGCTTAATTCTCCCATTTCACTTTATTAAATTTATTATTTAAAATATATTTATTTATTATTTTCCCATTTTTTGCTTTTCTTTTCCTTCTTTTTCTTAACTTTTCTTTTCTTTCTTTTTCTTTTCTTTTTCCCTTACCTGCTCCCTGCCGCCCCCATCCCCTGCCAAAGACCACTTTAATGGCAACAGCAGCAGCCCATCCCTCTCCACTCTCTCTCCCCTTCTCCTGTCTTTTCCTCTCGTTTTCTCTCTTTCTCCCATTTTCTTTCTCTCCTTTTCTCTTTCAATTTCCTTCTCCCTCTCTCTTACCAACCCTCTCTCCTCCCCTCCCCTTGACTACCGTCGCTGCACCACTGGAGCTCCGCCACCCTCCCCGGCAATCGCGCGCGCACCAAGCTCCGGCGCCATGTAACACCCCACTCCCGGAATACGTACTTAGTTGCGTATTCAGATTTTTTGATTGTATTTTTCAATTTACTTTCTGTATTTGTTTTATATTATGAATTATTTATATAATCTCTTTGCTTTGGATCCGGATTCGTAGACTTGGGATCAGTCCTAGTCTGAACCTAGGACTCAATTCTAGTGTATTGCTCGATTTGTTCTTTTCGGTAGTCAAATTTGATCGATTTCAGTTTCAAACATCGTTCTCAATTATTTTATATTTTCTATGATTTTTTGGAATTTTCCTGAATTAAATTGGAAATCTTTAAACCTGGTGTCCACCAATATCGCTGACCGATTCTCAGATTTTAATTTACAAATGGAATAGAATTTTTAGAAATGGCTTTTCACATTATTTCTTAAAATTATATTTTCTATCTAAATACTTTTTCTGAGAATTTTCTGAATTTATCAAAATTCTACCGGATTTGTGTCGGCCAGTATCGCTGGTTGATTTCAGGATTTTTAGTTTACAATCGGAATTTAATTTCTAGAATTCGCTTTCACATTTCTTCTTAAAATCGTATTTTCTTCTTTAATAGATTTTCTGGGATTTTTAGAATTTATCAAAATCCGGCCGACTCGGTGTAGACCGGTATCGAAGGTTGACTTCAGAATTTTTAATTTGAAAATGAGATTTTATTTTTAAAAACCAATTTCGTATTATTCCTCAGGATGACGTTTTCTACCTCTGGGTATTTTTGGGGATTTTTCTGGGACAGTCAATATTTCTCGACCATATTATAATATTATTATTTTTTGAATCTCCCTTTTCTTTCGTTCTTTCTTTTTCTCTCCACTGACTCCAGCAGCCCATTCCCACTCCCCACATAGGGGCCGTTCCAACACCCCCTCCTTCACTTCAATCTCTCTCTCCCTTTCTTTTTCCTTCTATTTTCCTTTTCCTTATCTTTCTTCTCCCTTCTCTTCTTCTACCTTCCCTTCTTTTCTTCTCCATCTCTTGGCTGACACCCAACCAGCGAGCCCCTCCGGCCACCATCGCTAGCGAGAGGCCCTAACTCTGGCGGCCAAGCCCCCTCTCCTTCCCTCTCCTTCATCTCCAACAACGTCAACCACCTTCATCTTCTTCCTCCTCCAAGCCACCACCATCTCCACCTTCTTCTTCAAATCAACCACCACCACCATCTTCTCCACTCCAACTCCACCCCAAAACACACTACTCCTCCTCCTTCTCCCATCTCCTTCAATTTTTCCACCACCACCAAAATCACCATCTCCATCACCACCACTCCTCTTCTCCACCTCCAAACCCAAAAACTCCCCCTCTTCCGCCTTCTTTTTGGGGGGGCTGGCGCCACCCCTAGGCTGAGAGTCGTCGACACGCCGCCGTCGGCCGTGGGCGGCCAGGGGCCAGGGTGGCCCCCTGTGCGCGGGCAGAGGAGGCTCTCTCTTTTCGCTAACTCTCTCATCTCTCTCTCCCCCTTATATCTCTCTCTTACTCCAGTCTCATCTCTCTAGCCGACTCTCTATCCAGTTCTTTCTCTGCCGTATCTCTCTCTGCAGTCATTATCTCTCTTTCTCTCTCCATTTCTCTCTCTCCTCTCTTTTTCTCTTTCATCACTTCTCTCTCTAGCTTCCTTTCTCTCTCTAGTCTTTCTCTCTCTAGATGTCCCCTTTCTCTCTGTAGATTTTCTCTCTCTAAAAATCTCTCTTTCAGGTTTTTCTCTAGCTTTCTCTTTCTCTCTATTCTCTCTCTCCTCTTCTCTTTCTCTCTCTAAAATAATTATATCTATATATTTATTATATTTTATGGCACTTGCGCGAGTTCCTGGGATTCCAGAATTTTTGGCTTTTCTGTAGATTTGGCGAGTGTCCTCGCGTCCACTTGGTTCTTTGCGCTTCGTCGGGTTGACGTGTATTTTATTATGTATTTATATGTATTTTGTATTGGGTTGTGTCCCTGTATTTGTATGTGGCAGAGTGCCTATGATTGTACATGTATATGCCTATAACGATTGGTTGTACTAGGGTAATTTACTTCTTGCACATATACTATACCTGTGGTGTATATTTTTACTGCTTTATACCATGTGTGGCCGGCCCTTCGTGGTCGTTAGCCTCCAGGCTCTCTACTTGGCCTTCAGGCTCTTCAGCTTTCGAGCTTTTTTACTTGGCCTCCGGGCCCTATCAGCCTCTGAGCTTCTCCACTCCACGGTAGTGTAGATATTATCACGCTTATAGTATGCTCGTGTGGTACAAACATCTCGTGCAGGTACTCTGGTACCGACTTTGGGTTTCTGCCCACTCTCAGGCTGACTACCCAATGGTTTCAAGCCTGCACTCTTATATGTTTCGTGATAGCTACCAAGATGTGCTTAGACCCCGAGCATACTTTAGCCTTCGGGTTTTTGCCTACTATTTCGAAAGAGAAGTGCACTCAGACCGTCAAGTCTTTCAGCTCCGCCTGGTAGGCATATTTAGCGCTCAGCGCTTTACTACTAGATTCGTCTAGGGGAGATGCTATCGGATTTTCTACTTACACTTTAAGTCGAGTCATCCCGGTAACCTCGCCAGGCGCTCTAGTGTTAAACGCTATTTGCTGTCCGTACCTCCAGCCTGCTCAGCTTGCTTGATTGTGCCCAGTTATTACCCTATCACTTGCCTCTATCACTTACCATGTACATACTTGTTATGTTAATACTTGACATGCTATTACTCGATACCTGTCATTTACATGCTAATATCTAGCACATGTCTGTATCACTTGACACCTGATGTGTTATCACCTGACACCTGCCATGCTGCTACTTGACAAATACTCCTTGTTATGACATGACTTGTCACTTGCCTAATATCACCCTCCTATCATGCTATCACTTGACACCCGGCATGATATACTTTACTCTTATAATTATCACGACAACGGGAATGATGACCTGACATCTTGTTTATAATCTTGATATATTATAGTACAAACTGTACTCCTGATACACCTTCTATTCTTGATTCCTGGCTTATTCCTGCTCATTCTCGAAATATGATAATTATCTAATAAACTATAAAATGGGATAACTTACATCGGGTTGGGGGAAACGTACGGCTATCAATATATATTCGTGTTTACAGTGGTATTAAGTATGTTGTGCAACTAAAACTTTCGGTCTGACCGAGGGCCTCCAGGCGACCGAGGGGAGTGTTGGCTCCCTCCTTCCGGAACCATCTTGATAAGGACATCCTATAAGACCCTCCTAATGGCTTTGTGGTAGGTTCCGTTCTTCAGCAACGGAACATCCCGAGCCGTGGTCCCGAGTATGCACGGGACCCACTATAAACATTGTTCGTTGATACCCCCGTTGATTTCCAATAACAACCTTGCTTTACTCAGATGTGGATATATGTGTGCTGGGACACTAGTTCACATATCTAGACATCTGGGTAAGACGAGTAATAATAATAAAAGACGCCAACTATGCATCCGTTGTATGCTTTGCCAAGTATGCTTTCATCGGGTTTCACTTCAGATTTCTGATTTATGATCGAACTATATTATAGTTGCTTACATCCTGCTTTACAACTTGTGTTCTATTCCACCAGTCTCTTGCTCTTATCTTATTATACTATGAGCATTCCCTACTTGATATCACTTGCTATATATCTACTTGCTCATGCATGCTTGTGCTTACGATACGGTTTTCAATACATGATTATGATTCAGATTTATCGATACACGTGTGCTTATCTATGTACGCCACTTGGCATTCGCATTACCACTCGCCGGGGAGTTCTAACTTCCCTGGAACCTCATGTCCAGATCTTAGAGCTTGGAGCTTGTAGATTCTCTCGGATGTTGATCAGAGATACGCAGCTATAGCGTGGATCATCGACAGACCGTCTAGAGCCCCATCCTTCCAGGCCCCCTGTGCGTCTCTC
Organism: Agave tequilana; assembly: GCA_038442645.1. Lineage (NCBI taxonomy): Eukaryota > Viridiplantae > Streptophyta > Magnoliopsida > Asparagales > Asparagaceae > Agave > Agave tequilana. The sequence goes on from JAVJIF010022303.1 coordinate 18,065, forward strand.
GAGTTTTCCTTTTATAAACTTGTGAGCGCCATTTGTACTGTTCATACTTGTATATCTCCTTATATTCTCGCATTTGCGCCTATTGGTGATGTAATGTTCTTATAATATTGTGTCACATCTGATGATTACTTTATAATTGTACTTATATGTTGGAATGTATAATGCATCGCGTGCTTCCGTACTCTAATTCTTACTTATACCGATGCTTAGCGTATATACGTGAGGGTATTTTTGATCTGCGTATATATGTCGCAGTAACATCTCCGTACCCGCGGGATCGGGGTGTTACAGGATGGTATCAGAGCCTACGCTCTCACATCCTCAGTACGTCCAGATGGCAAATTAATGGTAAAGAAATTTGCAACTGGAATGCATGAGTTATGGTTATACAATCCAACTACAAGTACAGAGTTATCTATTTTTTCTTGATCATCTTTCTTTTGATTCCTAATCCCTTTCATCTTTCCACTGTTTTAGTTTTTCGAAGCCTTTATACCTAACTTAAGATATGAATAGACTAGAAAGGTAGTGGCTGGTTCTGAATGAAGCTATTATTGATCTCTTCGGCTAACTCTATGAAGCTCGGGTATTCTCAGAATCGATCCATAATCTGGCTATCTTTCAGAAGTCGGTATTCAGATTTTTCTACAGTTATTCTCTATTTTTGGCTATATTCTTCAGAGTGCTCGATGTCTGATCTTCGGAAGTCTTAACTATCGGTCTTCTTTATTATGCTCGGTATTATCAGGTTTTTCTTTATATTCGGTATTCTGGCTCATTCTCAGAGTAAATTAAGTATGCAATAAGCGGGAATTCTATTGCAAGGCGGTGCTATCAGGTCAGTATTATTCAACATTGTTCGAAGATTTATACAGTAGAAGTGTAGAAGATATCTATATTCCGATTATTATTCAGTCAACTTGAGAGTCCTACTTGCAGTGATTCATATTTTGATTGGTATAATTCCTGCCCCTATCCTCTTTGTGTTCATTTTACCCCTTTTCGAAATTTACGAGGACGCAATTTTTGTAAGGTGGATGGAATGTAACACCCCGCTCCCGAAATATGTACTTAGCTACATATTCTGATTTTTTGATCGTATTTTTTGATTTTTTCTGTATTTATTTTGTATTATGAATTATTTATATAATTGTTTTGCCTTGGGTCCGAATTCGTGGACTTGGCATCAACCCTAGTCTGAACTTGGGACTCGATCCTAGTGTATTGTTCGATTTGGTCTTTTCGGTAGTTAGATTTGGTCGATTTCAATTTCAAACATCGTTTTCAAATATTTTAGATTTTCTATGATTTTTTAGAATTTTCCTGAATTAAATTGAAAATCTTCAAAACCGGTGTCCACCAGTGCCGCTGATCGGTTCTCGGATTTTTAATTTATAAATGGAGTAGAATTTCTAGAAATGGCTTTTCATATTATTTTTTAAAATCATATTTTTCTATCTAAATACTTTTTCTGAGGATTTTCTGAATTTATTAAAATTCACTGGATTTGGTGTCGGCTAGTATCCCTGGCTGATTCCAGGATTTTTAGTTTACAATCGGAATTTAATTTCTAGATTTCGCTTTCACATTTCTTCTTAGAATCATATTTTTTTTATTTAATACATTTTCTGAGATTTTTCAGAATTTATCAAAATCCGGCCGACTCGGTGTAGACCGGTATCGACGATTAACTTTAGGATTTTTAATTTGAAAATGGGATTTATCTCTAAAAACCGATTTGTATTATTCCTCAGGATAACATTTTCTAGTTCTGATATTTTTGGGAATTTTTCTGGAACAGTCGATATCTCTCGATCATATTATAATATTATTATTTTTTGAATCTTCCCTTTTCTTTCTTTCTTTCTTTTTTTTTCTTTCTCTCTCCAGCACCACCATCACTCCTCTTCGCTGCCTCCAAACCCAAAAAAACTCCCCCTTTCTCCTTTTTTTGGAGTGGCTGGCGCCACCCTTAGGCTGAGCGTCGCCGGCACGCTGCCGGCGGCCTTGGGGGGCCAGGTTGACCCCTGTGCGCGGGCAGAGGAGGGGACGACAACCCTCTATCTCTCTCTCTCTTCTCTTTTTTTTCCTAACTCTCTCTCTCTCTTCTCTCTCTCTTCTCTCTCTCATCTCTCTCTCACTCCAGTCTCATCTCTCTCTAGCCGACTCTCTCTCCAGTTTTTTTCTCTCTCTGCGTCACACTCTCTTTCTCTCTCTGTTTCTCTCTCCTTTCTCTCTTTCTCTCTCATCACTCTCTAGCTTCCTTTCTCTTTAGTCTTTCTCTCTCTAGATGTCCCCCTTTCTCTCTCTAGATTTTCTCTCTCTAAAAATCTCTCTTTCTAGGTTTTCTCTCTAGCTTTCTCTTTCTCTCTCTTCTCTCTCCTCTTCTCTTTCTCTCTAAAATAATCATATTTATATATTTTATTATATTTTATGGCGCGTGCGCGAGTTCTTGGGATTCTAGAATTTTTGGCTTTTTAGAGATTTAGGCGAGTGCCCTCGCCTCACTTGGTTTTTCCCGCTTCGTTGGGTTAACGTGTATTTTATTATGTATTTATATGTATTTTGTATTGGGCTGGTCCATGTATTTGTATGTGGCGAGTGCCTATGATTGTACATGTATATGCCTGTGACGATTGCTTGTACTAGGGTAATTTACTTCTTGCACATATACTATACCTGTGATGTATATTTTTACTGTGTTATACCATGCGTGGCCGACCCTTCGTGGTCATTAGCCTCTGGGCTCTCTACTTGGCCTTCGGATCCTTCAGCGGGCTTTTTACTTGGCCTCCGGGCCTTATCAGCCTCCGGGCTTCTCCACTCCACGGTAGTGTAGATATTATCACGCTTATATATATGCTCGTGTGGTACTAATATCTCGTGCAGGTACTCTCGTACCGACACTGAATTTCTGCCCACTCTCAGGCTGGCTACCCAATGGTTTCAGGCCTGTACCCTTATGGGTTTCGTGATAACTACTGAGAGTGTGCTTAAACCCCAAGTGTACTTTAGCCATTGGGTTTTCGCCCACTACTTCGAAAGAGAAGTGCGTCAAGTCTTTCAGCTCCGCTTGGTAGGCATGCTTAACGCTTAGTGCTTTACCACTAGATTCGTTTAGGGGAGATGCTGCCGGATTTTCTACTTGCACTTTAAGTCGAGTCGTCCCGGTAACCTCGCCAGGTGCTCTAGTGTTAAAACATTGTTTGTTGTTCATACCTCCAGCCTGCTCCGCTTGATTGTGCTCAACTATTACTCTATCGCTTGCCTCTATCACTTGCCATGTACATACTTGTTATGTTAACACTTGACATGCTATTACTCGATACCTGTCATTTACATGCTAATATTTAGTACATGTCTGTATCACTTGACAACTGATGTGTTATCGCCGGATACCTGACATGCTGCTACTTGACAAATGCTCCTTGTTATGACATGACTTGCCACTGCCTAATATCACCGTCCTGTCATGCTATCACTTGACACCCGACATAATATACTTGACTCCTATAATTATTACGATAATGGGAATGATGACCTGACATCTTGTTTATAATCTTGATATATTATAGTACAAACTGTGCTCCTGATACACCTGTATTCTTGATATTCCTGGCTTATTCCTGCTTATTCCCGGAATCAGATAATTATCTAATAAACTATAAATGGGACAACTTACATTGTGTCGGGGGGAACTTACGGCTATCAATATATGTTCATGTTTACAATGGTATTAAGTATGTTGTACAACTAAAACTTCCGGTCTGACCTTAGGGTCTCCAGGCGACCGAGGGGAGTGCTGGCTCCCTCCTTCATGGTACCATCTTGATAAGGGCATCGTATAAGACCCTCCTGATCGCCTTGCGGTAGGTTCCGTTCTCCTGCAATAGAACATCCTGGGCCGTGGTCCCGGGTATGCACGGGACCCACTGTAAACATTGTTCGTTGTTACCCCCGTTGGTTTCCAATAATAACCTTACTTTACTCAGATGTGGATATATGTGTGTTGGGATGCTAGTTCATATATCTAGATATCTGGGTAAGACGAGTAATAATAATAATAAAAGATGCCAACTATGTATCCGTTGTATACTTTGCCAAGCATGCTTTAATCAGGTTTCATTTCGGATTTTCGGTTTTATGATCGTTACTATATTATAACAGCTTACATCCTACTTTATCACTTGTGTCCTATTCCACCAGTCTCCTGATCTTATCATATTATATTATGAGTATTCCCTCCTTAATATCACTTGCTATATATCTACTTTCTCCTGCATGCTCGTACTCACGACACGATTTTCAATGCATGTTTATGATTCAAATTTATCGATACACGTGTGCTTATCTATGCACGCCATTTGGCATTTGCATCACCACTTGCCGGGGAGATCTGACTCCCCTGGATCCTTATGTCCAGGTCTTAGAGCTTGGAGCTTGTAGATTCTCCCAGATGTTGATCAGAGATGCGCAGCTGTAGCGTGGATTATCGGCAGACCGTCTAGAGCCCCATCCTTCCAGGCCCCCTGCGCGTCTCTCGAGTTTTCCTTTTGTAAACTTGTAAGCGCCATCTGTACTGTTCATACTTGTATATCTCCTTATATTATCGCATTTGCGCATATCGATGATGTAATATTCTTATAATATTGTGTCACTTTGTAATTATACTCATATGTTGGAATGTATAATGCACCACGTGCTTCCGTACTCTGATTCTTGCTTATACTAATGCTTAGCGTATATACGTAAGGGTATTTCTGACCTGCGTATATATGTCGCAGTAACGTCTCCGTACCCGCGGGATCGGGGCGTTACACGCCACCTCCCAAAACCATCCTTTATCTCCTCCTTCCACTTTACACCATCACCTCACCAAAATCCACCTCCACCTCCTTCAACCGCCAAATCCACCACTACCTCATCTCACATCTCCACGAATGCCATCACCTGAACCCTCTCCTCCACTTCCACCACCCAACTCATCTCCACAAATACCCCAACAATCATCACCACCCACAACTCCACCACCACCATCTATAACATCATCAACAACAACAACAATCAACTCCCACATCCCTTCCTCCCCAGGCTCTGGCTGCGTGCCGCCTCCCTCCATCGCGCCGCCCACGCTCCCTCTGGTGCCCGCCGCCACGGCTGCGGCCAACAGCCCCAGCCCCAAACCCCCCTCCCCCTTTCTCTATCTTGCTTTCTTTCTCCCTATTTTTCTTTCCCTTTTTTCTTCCTTTTTCTGCTTTCTAGCTCTCACTCTCTCACTCACTCTTTCCCACATTTCTATCTTACTATCTATCTCCGTCTCTCTCTAGGTTCTTCTCTAACTCTCTCTTGCAATTCAGTCTCTCTCATCTTCTCTCTCTCCTCTCTATTATTCTCTCTCTAAAATGGCGTGCACGTGTTCTTGGGATTTTTGAATTTTATGTCATTTTTCAAAGATTTAGGCGAATACTTTTTCTGGGATTACGAGTACTTTTTTCGGTATTTTAGATCAGTACTATATTTTGCATTGGGCGAGTATTTTCTATTATTGTACATTCTAGGTGAATGCTAATCAGGCTTTTAATATATGATGCGTCGTTATGCGAGTTGACATATAATATGCAAGTGATTTTCTAATATTAACATGTTGTATGAATACCTATTGGTCGTTATTATAACTCATTGAACTGGCATTATACTTATGTTGGGCATACCTAAATACGCTCCCACTTCACTCGGCTTCGCATAGCTAATTAATAAATTAATTTATTGTTATTATAGATATGGTTGTGAAGAATTGAAATATTAAATTATATTGTTCTCCTGTATCACGTTACATGACCGGATGATTACCTGACATATGATGTTAACTCTGTATTGAACTCACCTGATACCGACATGTTAATTACCTGACACTGATATGTTTATACTTGACACCTGATCCTTGATACTTGATATATGATAATAATACTTGGCATGCCATCACTTGACACATGTTACTTGATACCTGATATTTGACACCTGACAATTGACATGCTATCACTTGATATTGACACACTTGACCTGATATTGTGACACCTGACTGGATATTATTACACATGACACCTGTATCACATTGTCTATTCATGATTATTACTTTTACGGGGATTTGACATGATTATTATACTGCTATCAGACATCGAGTACTCCTGAACTCCTGTACTCCTGGACCCCTGTACTCATGAACTCCTGTATCTCCTGTACTCATGTCCCCTGCACTGTTACTCTTGTTAATAGCACGGCCATACCGGCGTCCGCCGAAGCATGCCTGGTGTCAGGATGACGAGGATGTATCCCACGATCATGCTAGCGTCCAGCGGATCCTGAATGGAACTAAGTGCCACACGGAGCAAAGTGTCACGCCATACACGTGGTAGGGGCTACCTCTTGAATATGTGGGGGCTACCTCTAGAATCGTTTTCCCACACAGAGCAAAGTATCACACGGAGCAAAGTGCCACACCATACACGTGGTGGGGCCAACTCTTGAATTTGTGGGGCTACCTCCTTGAAATCACCTAGAAGGGGGGTGAATAGGTGATGGCTATATGATAATGGCAATTATGCGGAATTTAAAATTTAACTCTAACAATTATCACAATACAAATACTTGCAAGAATTAAACAAGGTAAAGGTGCAAGTAATTAAAGAGATAGAGTTAGAAGAATTTGAGCAAACGCAAACACGCCGATATGTTTCTGAGGTTCGAGCCACGCTCTACGTCCCCGCCTTCACACTTGAAGGATTTCCACTATTGAGGATCCCACCGGATCAACAATACAAGGACAACACTTGTCCGTCTCCCGTGATGACACTTCACCACCTTGAGCACACTAGCTCGCCTTGAGGCCGATGCCTCTACAACTTCACTCAATTACAATGGAAGTGATCACACTTGATCACTTTACAAAAGAGCTCACTAAGCACAATCCTAGAACCAAATAGGAGAGTTAGAGTATGGGATTGTGTAGTGCAAAACTAGAGAGAAGTAGAGGAATAGGCTCCAAGTAAGGTGTATGAAATTTAGGCTTTGGAGAGAAAAATCTTTTCTAAAATGAACTTTGAAATCTTTTCACAACTCTTGTAAAATTCACTTGATAGCTCTAAAATCATTAGTCATTTCATATGAAGTGACCACCTATTTATAGGGGTCAAAAACTGCTCAAGAGATTCGTTGGAGACAAATCCCTAAAGTCAAAGAGTCAGAAAAATAGCTGTTGAGTCTGTCAGAACTTTTGACAGACTACCGGTCGACCGGGTCGGTCGACCGCCAACGGTCGAAAATCCGACCGTTGGGGCTCACCGGTCGACCGGGTCGGTCGACTGGCAATTTCCAGAGAGCAGCAGGTTTGGGCCGGTCGAGTATCGGTCGACTCCCGGTCGACTGATACGCACATGCACAGTTGTGCATGTCGGTCGAGTCCCGGTCGACTGCCGGTCGACCGGTCACTGTGAGTTTCTGAAAAATCAGAATTTACAGGACCTGGACAATTTTGGATTTGGTTTTGGGTCTTGGATAAAATGTTTTGGTCTTGAAAAATCATAGAGTATGAGCATGTGTCATACTACAACAAGGTAAAATACTTGGTAAAAATTCTTTTGATAAAAACTTGATTTTCCATGAAATGTTTTTCTAAAAACTAGTCTTTCTAAAATCGTATTTCCAAAAAAGATAAGTTCATCTAAAAGTAAGTTTGGAAATGAAAATAGAAAGTATTTTTGAAGCCAAAAAATCACTCTAGAAAATGTGTGTGTGTGATATCCCATATCTCTACTTCTACTATTTAGTTTTGACAAAAATTCTAAAACAAAATAGACAAAATACAAATCTTGGATTCTTTAGCAAGTCTTGATCTTCTTCTTGAACTTTTCTTCAACGCAAATTCCGAAGCTTCCTATGTGCTTTAGCTTGGGAATGCAAATGTTGGGCGAGCTCCAAATATGTGAGTCTTTTAGCGGAGTCGTCAAAATCTGTTTCTTGAACCTGAAATACTTTTAAACAAGATTATTAAATACATAACTAAATACGTTTTGCTATCATCAAAATAACCGGGATAATGGCCTTTGGGCCAACAATCTCCCCCTTTTTGATGATGGCAAAACATATGTAGTTATCACAAGATATTTTGGGTAGAGTCTTCAAATGAAGCTCCCCCTCAACACAAGCATATATAAAAATCATACTCAGGCATAGTGATAAAAAATAAACATCACACATCCATGCCAATCACAACATATCAACTACTCATGTCATATCATAGATCAGGAAATAAGTTCTCAACATGACATAAATACATAACACAAAAGATACATGTCCACAACACAAAAAAATAAAAGGTGTCCAACACAACAAAATAAGTCAAGTACATAACAAAAATAACAAGGAGTCATAACAAAATATCTCTCTCTCTCTCCAAATATCTCTCCCCCTTTTTGACATCATCAATAAAGGGGAGGTCACTCAACAGCATCACTCAGTCGCCTCGTCATCCTCCTCCTCGTCATCATCAGAGCCCTCGGCCATCGTCTGGTCATCACCATCATCTGAGGAAGAAGAGGAATCTACCTCCTCTGTATCCAAGGCATCAACTCTGGGGCGCGGTGGTGGAATAGAGACGCGAGCTCTGGGAGGGAAAGGAGGACCAGCGGCAGGGAGTCGACGAGCACCCGGAGTCCCATCAGGAACGACTATGTCCAATTTTGTGAACAGAGACTGAAACTGAACATCCACAAATCTCATGGATTCAGCCATATAAGACAAGTCGTTTCGGACCTCCGCCCGAAAAACAGCATCCAAAGCAGCACGAGAATCCATATCTGCACGAAGTGCAGAAACTTGCTCTCCGACCCAGGCCTGATGAGCCTCGATCATTGAGCGGACCTCAGAAGCAGAAGCACCCTGAAACTCAGGAGCAGGAAAAACAGGGGGTGGAGCTGGATCAGCTGCAGGAACAGGTGGTGGTTGCACAGCTGCGTGTCGACGCAACTGAGCTTCCATCATCTTCAAAGCAGCAGCATTGATATCAGATGAGGGTTTTGAAGGGGCTTGACCAGAGAGATCAAAATCTAAAGCCCTGAGAAGATGGGTAATGAGCATGCCATAAGGCAGACTCCTACCAGCAGTGCGAATCTGATCACAACTCATGTGAGAAGCGATCACTCGAGGGAAATTTATCCTAATGCCTTTAAGGAGGCAATAGATAATCAGGGGAACAGGACCTCGAGCATGACTGAATTCACCGGATTTAGGCACGATATTATGAAAGATAATCTTAGCAAGGACCTGAGATTGGAGGGAATACTGACTCACAATCTCATTCCTTACCAAATCAGGATCGTCATTCCGGTGAATGAGAGTGGATGCGGTGAGCGAAGACTCACCCTCCGGATATTCAGAAAAATCATGTAGGTCATGAGAGTAGACATCTATTCCATCAGTGGAAAGATGAAGAATCCTAGCAAACTGACCTAGGGAAATATTTATGTCCCTACCCATCACACGGGAGATGATCCGGTTCCCACTAAATTCAAAATTGGCATAGAAATAGGGAACCAAGGAAGTGTAAACCTTCTCCCTGATGGAGAGAAAATCCACAAGATTGTTGGTACGGAGTATGTGGGGGATATCAAGGTGTTCAAAGTCATGGATAGCCACATACCTACCCGAAATAGTGTTCCTAGGGGCTAGATGTGTGTAACGGTCAGAGGCAAGATCGTTACGCAACAAAGGATCAGTCCTAGGGGCTTGAGATGAGGATTGGGCAATGCCCTTTCCCTTCTCAGAACGATGTCTTTTAGGAGGCATGATAAAAAAACAAATTTTTAGGGTTTTTGCAGGTAAAGGCACGATCTAGATGATCAATCAACCTAATATGAAGACAAAAGAAGTGATATATCTAAGCTAGAAAGGAAGAACAGATGTAAAATCCGAATTTTTACCTTGAGAAAATTCTGAAACCTAGCTTGAAAACCCAGAAATTCTGATGATCCGCTGGTTGGATCGACCTGAGATTTGAGATCTGGAGTAGAAAGGAGAAGTATGAGATGGGTTTTGAAAGAATTTGAGATCAGGTGAACGGATTTGAAGTTAGAAAATTTGGGAAGAAGAGGGTCCTGCGGCTCGCTGAGAGAGAAAAGAGAGAGTGAGCGAAAACAGTGAAGAAAAAGTCCAAATATAAGCCAGAATTCGACGATCGGTCGACTGGGGTTAAGGGCCGGTCGACCGAAAAGATACAGAGAGTCACGCACTCGGATCGGTCGACTGGTCCAATAAAGCAGTCGACCGGTAGCAGAAAAAAAATTTCTCAGGCAGAGTCGGTCGACTGGGGTAGGGGCCGGTCGACCGGCTTTGACTGAAAAACTGCTACCAGATTCTGACCCAGAAATAATTTTAAAGAAAAATTATAACAAATAAAATATGATATATTATAACATACAGGGATACAACAACCAGTTTTAAAAATCTTCTTTTAGTGATCACATCAACAAAAACTTCACACAAAATGTTTTAATTTTATTTTACAAATTTAAACAAAGATTTAAAGATGTTGAAGCCGAATACCCAGTGACGGGTTCTGAACTTCATCCTCTTGATTCCTCTTGAATGAGTTGAGGTGCGCAATTGCCATCTTTAAGGTATTTGTTTAAACAAGAAATTTTGATTATTAATTTATACTTTTGAAAAATAGTATATACATATAGATACACAAAAATATGGACATGTGGACAAATATGACATAAGGCATAAAAATACAAGATATGAAAATTAACGCAAGGCATGTACACAACATGATAGAAAAGTAGTTCTATATAGACATGTAACAATGGAATACAAAGCAAACTATCAATTCTATACACATGTATACATTACCAAAAATCAACAACTATTTTAAAATGGAGATGTTACCAATTTAAGGGCAATCTCCAAAAATAGGTGCCTCCACGATAGCGATGCAAGCTAGATTTGAACTTGTGAGCTTAGTTGCATCTACCACCGGGCACCGTCTCCCCCTAAGTCTTGGAGGAAGTAGATCCACCTGTTTCATTTACAATTGGAGGATCTTTTGGTACCCAAATCTTTGAGGGTCCTTTGGGGTTAGTACCGGGGCGAACCCAAACATATTTATTATTAACATTATTTTTAGCATAACAAAACTTTTCTAAATGGCCTTTGCGGCCACAATGAGTGCAAACATAAATTCTACCACTACTATACATGTATGCATGCTTATGTGTGTGCGCATGTTTCGTGCATGTGTATGTGTATGAGATGCATGTTTCCTTGGGGTACTCCCTTAGGAAATTTAGATGCTATCTTTTTCAAATCAAAAGCATAACTTTTTAAATTTGAGTCCAAAGCTTCAACACGTTTTTGGATCTCAACAAAATCATTTTTATCAATTGAAACTATGGGGTTTTACCTTTATTTGCAAGTTTACATTTATCAAAATCATTTTCAATTTTCCAAAGAGCTAGATAAAACATCCTTTTCTTTAACAACTATTTCAACTTTATATTTTAAAGCTTCATTTTCTCTTTTTAATTTCTTATTTTGAGATTGGGAAATCTCATACCTATTTTGCAATTCTTCAAAAAAATGTGCAAGCTCATCCATTGTTAAATCATCATCTTCTAAAGTAGTTTCAAGGGTTACCTTAGAAGTGTCCTCACCTTGTGCCATGAAGCACATGTTCGCGGCGTCGACTTCCTCTTCGGATTCGGACTCCGTGTCATCCCAAGTAGCCACCATTGCTTTCTTCTTTCTTTGCCCGTTCTTGGATGTGGTCGCTTGGAGAGCGGGGCAATCGGCAATGAGGTGACCGATCTTCTTGCAATGGAAGCAAGGACCGGGCTCCTCTCTTTTTCTCTCAAATCTCCCTTGAGGTTTCCCTCGCCGGAAATTGCTTTGTCTTCCCTTTCTGTAAAACATCTTGCCCACCTTCCGGATGAGCATGGCGAAGTCTTCATCGCACTCATCCGATGAATCATCCTCGTCTTGAATGGTTGGAGCGGCTTTGAAGGCTATTGATTTCTTCTTTGGAGCCTCCCTTTCTTCTCGAACCTTCATCTCCATCTCATGTGTTTTGAGATTGCCGATGAAGCCGGAGAAGTCCATCTCCTCTTTGTCATTTAGTTCCTTGAGGGTTGTCGCCTTGACTTCCCAAGCTTTGGGAAGAGCTCGAATCACCTTCCTTATCTTTTGATCGTTGTCAATCTTGTCGCCTAAGGAAGAAAGAGCATTAGTTATTTTTGTAAAGCGAGTGAGCATGTCATCAATGCTCTCATTATCAATCATGTAAAAATTCTCATATTGAGAACGTAACAAGTCAACTTTTGCTCTCTTGACTTGTGACGTTCCCTCATGAGTCACAATAAGCATGTTCCAACTTCATATGCCGATTTACAATTAATGATGCGTGCAAGGTCATCTTCATTAAGTGCTTGTGTTAATGCATATTGTGCCCTAGCATTTGCTTCATATTCTTTGGAAGTATCCTCGGACCATGTGCTCTCATCACTAGTTGGTTCAATGAAGTCTTTGGTAATGGCCCTAGCTACCCTAACACCTAAGGATTTCAAAAACAAGTTCATCTTGACTTTCCAAATAGGAAAGTTCAAGCCATCAAATTTGGGAGGGGATTTTATGCTAGAAAAGTCCATGGATGCCATGAATGCACAAGCAAGTAAAATGCAACAAACAACAACAAGCAAATATATAGCCAATGAAGGATCTCCCTAGGTGGTTAAACCAAATCTAGGGTTAGGCTCTGATACCAATTGAAATCACCTAGAGGGGGGGTGAATAGGTGATGGCTATATGATAATGGCAATTATGCGGAATTTAAAATTTAACTCTAACAATTATCACAATACAAATACTTGCAAGAATTAAACAAGGTAAAGGTGCAAGTAATTAAAGAGATAGAGTTAGAAGAATTTGAGCAAACGCAAACACGCCGATATGTTTCCGAGGTTCGAGCCACGCTCTACGTCCCCGCCTTCACACTTGAAGGATTTCCACTATTGAGGATCCCACCGGATCAACAATACAAGGACAACACTTGTCCGTCTCCCGTGATGACACTTCACCACCTTGAGCACACTAGCTCGCCTTGAGGCCGATGCCTCTACAACTTCACTCAATTACAATGGAAGTGATCACACTTGATCACTTTACAAAAGAGCTCACTAAGCACAATCCTAGAACCAAATAGGAGAGTTAGAGTATGGGATTGTGTAGTGCAAAACTAGAGAGAAGTAGAGGAATAGGCTCCAAGTAAGGTGTATGAAATTTAGGCTTTGGAGAGAAAAATCTTTTCTAAAATGAACTTTGAAATCTTTTCACAACTCTTGTAAAATTTTACTTGATAGCTCTAAAATCATTAGTCATTTCATATGAAGTGACCACCTATTTATAGGGGTCAAAAACTGCTCAAGAGATTCGTTGGAGACAATCCCTAAAGTCAAAGAGTCAGAAAAATAGCTGTTGAGTCTGTCAGAACTTTTGACAGACTACCGGTCGACCGGGTCGGTCGACCGCCAACGGTCGAAAATCCGACCGTTGGGGCTCACCGGTCGACCGGGTCGGTCGACTGGCAATTTCCAGAGAGCAGCAGGTTTGGGCCGGTCGAGTATCGGTCGACTCCCGGTCGACTGATACGCACATGCACAGTTGTGCATGTCGGTCGAGTCCCGGTCGACTGCCGGTCGACCGGTCACTGTGAGTTTCTGAAAAATCAGAATTTACAGGACCTGGACAATTTTTGGATTTGGTTTTGGGTCTTGGATAAAATGTTTTGGTCTTGAAAATCATAGAGTATGAGCATGTGTCATACTACAACAAGGTAAAATACTTGGTAAAAATTCTTTTGATAAAAACTTGATTTTCCATGAAATGTTTTTCCAAAAACTAGTCTTTCTAAAATCGTATTTCCAAAAAGATAAGTTCATCTAAAAGTAAGTTTGGAAATGAAAATAGAAAGTATTTTTGAAGCCAAAAAATCACTCTAGAAAATGTGTGTGTGTGATATCCCATATCTCTACTTCTACTATTTAGTTTTGACAAAAATTCTAAAACAAAATAGACAAAATACAAATCTTGATTCTTAGCAAGTCTTGATCTTCTTCTTGAACTTTTCTTCAACGCAAATTCCGAAGCTTCCTATGTGCTTTAGCTTGGGAATGCAAATGTTGGGCGAGCTCCAAATATGTGAGTCTTTTAGCGGAGTCGTCAAAATCTGTTTCTTGAACCTGAAATACTTTTAAACAAGATTATTAAATACATAACTAAATACGTTTTGCTATCATCAAAATAACCGGGATAATGGCCTTGGGCCAACACTCCTGAATCTATTCTTCAAAGAAAATAATCCTTCCTCCTGCCTGTGCCGCCTGATGTTAGCACAATAAGCATTCTTAGTGCATATTAATACACACACATACTTGTACAATAATAAAGCCAAGAGCATATGTTATTTGATTTCTCTCCTATTCAAATAATGATACCCGCATCTCGGAGTTCGGATGGTTCTACTGGAAGTGTGGGTTCCAGTGTGAACTGACGGCATTGTGGGACGCCGTTAGGAAAAGGACAAGAATAACAAATGATATTGATGATTATTATTAGATAACTTAAATGCAGCACACTAATTTACCCATGCACGGACTTGCCCTGTTATTATAATTCAACAATTCATATTGTGTGACTTGAGCTGGACATTCTGTTTTACTATATGTGATTCTAGATTATTACACAGAATTTCTTGACCTCTTGTTTGGTAATTTACTAGCATTACATGTTTATATTTACCTATGCTCTCGACACCGTTTTTTATGCATGTTTTTCGATTAAGATTTATCAATATACACGTACTTACTTGATTTCGGGTTTACTACTGATTCTTTAATTTTCATTTATGTTACTGGTCATTGCCTGTATCTGTATGCCTGAATCACATCACTTGATCATATACACATGTGACTGCCTAAGCATGCCAACTGGCTTTAGCTTACGTACTCGTTGGGTTTCTTTCTTATAATCTTGCACCTTCATGTCCAGATCTTAGAGTCTGGATTGTGGTGGCTTTACTGTAACTAATCAGAGTGCGCAGTGGAAGCGTGTATTAGTTGTTGCCTGTCTGGACTCTCTTTTCTTCCAGTCCCTTTGATCAGCTTGCGAGATTCTCATCTTACTATTCGTGAGTATTTTTCAGTCTTTTTGTATTGCATGTCATGCTTTTGCGCTTTTTGGAGATCTAATATTCTTGAGATATTATATAATGTTCTGTGATAACTATGTACTTATGGTATTATTGCTGGAATGTATATCACCACTGTGCTTCTGTACTCTAATTCTTGCATGTACTGATTCTTAACGTATATATGTGAGGATATTTCCTCCCTACATATATATGTCGCAGTAACGTATCTGTATCAGCGGGATCAGGGCGTTACATGTTGTCGGGCTGCTGTTGCTGGTTTGCAACGATGAAGTAGGTGGCGATGACGTGAGAGCAGCAACAGCCCAGCAGCGGCGGCAGCCCAGCGGCAACATAGCTTCTCGCCGCCGCCGCCGCCGCTTTGTCATCGCAGGCCTCGCGTGCTGTCATGGCCAGCCTTATCGCATTAGAGGAGGGGAGAGAGGAAAATAAAAAATATTATATATAATTTTTATAGACCCCAGACAAGAGGAAAAAAATAAAAAAAAGCTTCGCTTGTACGGGGTTGCCAACTCCAAAGAAGCCAAAATTTAAAAAATAAAAAATTATTTCGGGGTGGAAACCCGGAACGAAGCAATGCACAAAGAAAAAAATTTGCTTCGTCCGGGGTTGCCAACCCCTGACGTAGCAAAATCCGTCTCACACTGGTAGGGCGAACTGCCTCATCATTGACGTGACATATCAGATGTCGATTTTTGAAAATAATTTAGAGGGGAGTCGCTATTTGAAATTATTTATTTTTGAAATTTTTTTTTTGAAAAATGGCCTCAAGACAACTGTAAAGCACCGAACGGGCTAAAATATGAGCTTGAGTTTATATAATAATAATAATAATAATAATAATAATATATGGTTATTAATCTGCCGACGATTGTGTAGCATCTTAAAATGAGAGGCAAAGCTTTCAAACACTTGACAACGAAAGATGTGACATTGTCCATGTATTCATATTTTATTTTTTTTAAGATTGGTTTTAGGTTGTTTCCATGTTTATCATGTCACTTTTCCACGTTCATGCATCCTTGTCGCGAACCGTTGGCGTAACGACAAACGAGCTTAAATATTTCTTCAACGTGTTTATTTCCGGCGGAATTGGAGAAAAATGAAAATGGGAAACTCATTTTCATTTTTCGTATTTGTTTCGAAACAGAAAAAAGAGAAATAGAAACTTTTTTCTTTTATATATTTTTTTTACACTACTATTTTTCTTCTTACAAGATGTTACAATTAACTTTGTGATCATGTAAATATCAAGTGTAAAAAGTTAATTTTTAATAGTGTAAATCTCACTTGCAGTCTAAAAAAAAAAACCTCATAATTATTATTTATTTTTAATATTATTTTGCAGTCAAATTTATGGTCATTTTTTCACCTTTTCCATTTCCATATTACAAAACAAACACCGAAAAATACAATATATTTTTCCACTTACACTTTTATATTACAATCAAACACTGAAAAACTTACTTACATAAATCTTAATTTCTTATCTCTTCATTACATTTTCCTCACCATTTTTCACTTACATCTTTTCCTCTTACTTGCAGCAAATCAAACACGCCCACAAGAAAACAACAAGAAGTTAGAACAGATTGGATTGGTGACAAATATTGTACATAGTTATAAATGCATCTACCATGCACATATATAAATATAGTAAAAAATTAATATGAACATATCTGAGATAATCCTTCACTTTCAACAATTTCATCATGTGTTTGCATTAAGAATATGAATTAAACTAAAACATTCTATGTTTATAGTTAAATAGATATATTATGACTGAGCAATCTATAAACAAAATATTAGGACAGCATCAATGACCATATCATATTTTTTAAGACTTAGTGTCATTGATTTGGCACCTAAATTTGCAATCAATTCGGTCCAAACTCAACATTTGTTGAGTTATTGTTCTCTTGTTCTTTCCTAACGTAAATGTAATATGAAAAGAGAAGAAAAAGTTAAAAATAATGTTGCGCTCATCAAGATTTATAAGTTACCATTTGAGATAGAGCTAAAAGCTATTTTTATTCTAATAAAAATAATCTAAAAAGAATGAGTTTATATATAAAAAAAAGTTATACGCTATATATATCATTTCATTCTTTTATAAAATTCAGTGCGGACGTCTGTCCACTCTTAATGTTATCCGGCACAATAATATATCTTCTCTTGAAGGAAAAAAAAAAGAGAGAAAGGATCTCAGCGTCCACTGAGACAGAGAAAAAGAAAGAATTAAGGAAGGAAAGCTCCATTCTCCATTGATTTCCCTATTAAAAGATACTTTATTTTATTAGGCTTATTGACGAGGCTAAGTAAACTAAATATATATTTAGTAATATGCTTTGAACAAAAGTGCCATCATGATGGGGATGGAGAGGATAATTAGGATCAAGGGAGCATATGGTACCATCAGTCCATTTCACATTGTCAAAAAAGGTCAATTTGCTATTGACAGGTTTCATGAGCTAATTTGCCACAAAAGTTAAGGAGGAGACAACGGTTGTCTGATTTTGGTCAATTTATATGGGATTATGGATTATTTTTTTTCTTTTGACCGTTTCCTTTCCTTTCTTTTGTTAGGACATTTTTCGGTCAGGTTGTAAACTCTGAATCATAATATATAAATAAGAGGACAAATTTAGATAATTTATTTCATTATCTGTTCAAGTGAACTGGTAAAAATAGTCACTACATTACTCTCTGAAATAAGCGATCTCAAACTCACAATAAAAAAAAAAGCTTAGAATGATTTTAATTTGATAATTGATTAGCGTGTGGTGAAGAAGATGTCCATACTCGAGGGATTAGGAGGGTGATTTAAGAGGCTCCTATACTTGCACTAGTAGCAAAAAAAATTATCAGATTTTTTTTATACTAACATTTGAATTTATTTTGGTAATTTATTTTTCTTTCATTGAATCTGTATATACTCATTTGACACTTGAATTCTTTATGTTAGATAAAAAAACCCACGCATCATCAACCGGCCTGTCTACATATATATGAAAAGATGCCTAGAAAATCCTTTTTCAGTTCCAGTTTTTATCTGATCAATTCTAAATTGGCAAAATTATTCCTTTATGGGCTCTCTTTCTTATTGATCATTGAGCATAACTTGTTCATTTGACTATTTTCTCATTAGAAAACAAATGATAAGCATAAAAAAGAGTTTTTATCTCAAGTCAAAAGAATTTCAGTGATATAATATTTTAAAAATAAAAACAAAGTAATCAAAAATTTTGAGGTGCTTAATATAAAAAAAACTCTTTATTATTCAAATGTTAATATTCATATGCAACTTACCCTTCGACGGATTGATGTATTTGTAAAGAATTATCCATGATGCAAGTCAATGTGCTGCCTCTAAAAGAATATAATAAAGAAAAATAAGAAAAAAACAAAAAACACAATGCACACTCTACTGATAAAAACAAAATTCACACACACACTCTCTCAGTGCCGACAACGTTTAAGTTCACCGCCAGGTGACGGAACCAGCATCGTCTCCCCTGATCCCTACACGAGATTGGGAAAGAGAGCTCCGGGCTCGTACTAAAAGACAGTTATAAATGAACGATTAAATTAAATTAATTAATCCATCTTAATATAATCTAATCTAACAAATCTAATTAACTTCGCCCCCAAACCCCAAACAAAACAACAAATCATAATTCATTGCTCTCTCCCTCGATCTCTCGATCCCTCGACAAAAAAAAAAAAAAAGGAAAAAGAAGGGGAAAAAAAAAGGAGAAAGAAAGAAAAGAGAGAAGCAATAGAAACTGCATTTTGCCATTTCGAGTTCTTGCGATGGGAATCCTAGAGAAGCTCTCGTCTTCCTCTAAATAGCATCGAGAGTCGAGGGCAGAAAAAGCGGCCGATGAAGAGCTACAGCACCGCTTCCGCTCAACCCCCGGCGAAGCGGCGGTGGACTTGCTTCTCCGTCACCGTCCCCGTTATCGTCTTCCTCTCCCTCGTCGGCACCGTCTCCGTTCTCCTTGGACTCCACAATCGGTTCCCCACTGGTGAGTAGGGAGTTCGCAACCCTAGGATTCGGTCGGATCTGAGGAGATCGAATCGAGATCTCCGCATTCTGTTGGATTTGTTGGATCTGGCGGGGAGAAGTGGAGATCTGAGTCGCATTGCTCGTTTCTTTGAGACACTGAGTTTTGACAATTTTTTTTTTTTTTTTTCTGTGCAGGGTATACTACTGAGGAGAGTTCGTCACTGGTGAGGAGATTTTCTTTTTAATTGTTCTTGATTTTTTTGGTATTTTGTGTGTGGGTATTTTGGCTGATTTTGTGGGCTCTATCCGAGGGTTAGGGGAATACATTTGCGAATGCTGTTAAGATAGATGGAACTGAGAATCAGAAGAAGGTTTGCTATTTTCTAAATAAATAACTAATTTGAATGCTTCTCACTGTTGCTTCGAATTGTAGTTTCTGAGTGTTGCTTTCAATGGGTTACAGGGGCATGAGAAGAGGATTAATGAACTTGTGGAGAAATTTAAACCGACTCTGTCACAGGTTTTTACTTCCTTTGGGTTTTTTTTCACACCTTTTAAGTTAAATTCAAGATTTTAGTTCGGTATGCAATTTAAATAAATATGCTGAATTACTGTGTGTGAAGCCTGTCAGACTGTTGGATTGTCATTAGTGTAGGTAATGTTTGTGTTTGTCTTTTGTGAACTTGGTTGAAGACTTGGTGTTTATTGAAATAACAGTCATATCTCTTGTTACATTTAGGTGTCTGCTTGTTTACAAATATGCAGTAGATATCCGACACCCGTACACCACAAATCTCCGACGGAGTGCTTCTTTGATCAATTCATGTGGCAAATTAGCATTATTTTGTAACATTTAAATAGTGATCTCCTACCAAATTCTTTCTGTTTTGAGCAAGCAACTTATCCCCTCCGCCACACTCTCCTGTACTTCATTAATTACTTCAAATTACTCGAGTCATTTGATTCTTTGATCAATTAACCTGGCAAATATTGCCAATCTTCCTTTGCTGCATAGAACAAAGAAATGCACATCTTTTGCAGTCTAATACAAGGAGATAACCCAAAACTGTTGCAGGTTCTAAATTTATGCGGTAACAAGTTCTCAGGTTAACTAATGTGTGATCAAACTAGAAAAGAAGATAGGAGAAGGAGAAAGTGGAAATAAATTAGGGTTTTAGAGGCAGAAAGGGGATAAAAATTAATTTGGGCTTCAACACCCAGAAGACCGCTCTCCAACTCTGCACATCACCATGCAAGAGATTCTAGTTAAAAGGCAAATCAACATGCCTCAACAAAAATGAGTTTCATTTTCAATTCATCATAGTCTAAATAAGCCACTACAAGTCTTGACCTTATATAAGCCCATACAAAGGTAACTTCCCCATCATAACCAATGTGGCACTAAAATAACTAACTAAATAAAGAAACCCAAAATAAAGAACTACAATGGAGTTTACCAAACTGATCCTCATCAATTTTTCCTGGCTTGAAAGCATTCATCTCGGGTTAATGCAGTGATAGTAAATGGCAAGCACGGCCTAGTCGAACTGAACTGTCTCTTCGCAGGAGACACCTTAATCTGACCAAGGTGGTAGTCAAGGAGATGACACTTGTGCATCACGTCAGAGCCAAGGTGGTGGAGGTGAGTGTGGCTTCTGTGACGGTTCAACTGCAGTTGACGGTAGCTTGAATAGGGCACAGACAACAGGCAAAAGTGATTCATTCTGCTGAAAACTGAATCAATACCAGGATCTCATGGAATGTCGAGCTTGTTGGTAATAGAAGTACTCATCTTCAGAACCCTATTGGGACATGTACACCAAGCATGCAACTTCCTCGTGATCTCAAAGTGACTCGTCACAATCATTTCACTGTCAACTGTAAATTCTTGCAATATACTATATGAATATACAAAAAATTTATATTTTTCATCGCAATTTGCTAACTGTCTAGTGATATCATCATGTGCAATAGGCAAATGCAATGCAATAAGCACTCTAGACATAACTCCTATAGATGGAAAAAGAAGATATATGTGATGCCTAGGATGACACACATTAAACCTCCCTAATGGTAAATTAGACTCAGTGATAAACTCTAAACAACCAGTAAAAGAATAAGCACTAGAAATCACTCGTTGGATCATAGCAAGAAACTTTGATGACTAACTGGAAGATGACTCAGTAGGAACAACTATAAAAATATAATCATCACGAGGGGGCTCAGATGGCTCACTAAATGTAATGACGTTAGAATCACTAGTATCATGAACATGTGCATCATCAATTAATACTGTACCAGACTTGACTATCGCATTCTCTACTTCACTAGTACCCACATAGGAAGCATGACCATCACCAAGAATCGATGTGTCGGAATTAACTGATATATTTTCAATTATACTAGTAGTCTTTAATAAAATGTGAACATCCTCAACAACTCTCGAGTCTCTAACATCATCATTAGGAACACTATTCATATGTCGACCCTCGTCTCGTGATTCTATTCTCTTTAATATGAAATTGATAACCCAAGCTAGCTCGAGGATACGGTTAAGTTTCTCTAGCGTGCGGTTGAGGTTCTCTTTCACGTCGGTTTCGACTAGCCAAATGAACGTGCGCTAATACTAATGCACAACAAACAAAGTCACAGATGCAACATGAATCATAAACTCAAACAAAGCTAAATGATGAGAATTAAATTTTTTTTAAAAGGTACAAGTTCTAAATGCAAAGAAAATGCAATCCTAAATGATGAAAAAGTGAAACAATGAAGTAATCACTAGATGGAAGCAAATACAATTCAGCTATAAATTCACAGTTCAATAGTAATTGCAAGAAATTATCAATCGACAACTCAGCTCAAGTTAGAGATCACCTGACGGGTGACTCGTTCACGCCCAGCTGCAAGATTTCTCTGAAGTCTTTCAAAGAAATACCCACATTGGAGAGCTTAGAGTCACTCACGAAGTCTTGAAACAGTACCGACACCAACAACAGCTTGTAGAGGTCACCAAATAATGACTTGTAGAGACCGGAATTGTTACCCAAAACGCTGCGAAATTTTTCCAGAGGCTTCGGGACTCGGCTACAGATCCAACAATTCAGACAGAACTCGAATCGGACTCCGAACGTGCCCGAAATGGACTCAGGAATGCCGCTGTGCTGCTGCAGGAATAGTGCGGCTCAGAGAAGTCGATGACGTCAGCAACCGTTAGGATGTCATAGCAACGGCTCAGCGGCTCGAGTTCGCTCAGTTTGAGCCGATGACATCAGTAATAAGCCGATTATGTCAGCAGGAGTCGGCTTGGCGGGTCGGGTTTGGCTGCGAGCAGGTCGAGTCGCAACAATGATGGGTCAGGTCGCCTCGCGGGTTTGACAACTTAAACCCGACAACAAGTTGGATTCGGGTTTGAGATTCTAAACCCACAACCACTTCACCTAATCCTTCACTTAATCGATGCTAAGGTTCAAAGCTCTCTCCAGTGGCAGCGATGGACGACGTCGTTGGCGGCGACGCTCCAACAATGAACTAAAAGGTCGGCGGTGGTCAACGAGGTTGGTGGAAGTGGTCGGCGAGGTCGGATGGCGACGGAGTTCACGGCGGTGGCGGTAAGGTGACGCAGGCGACGATGACGCAATGAAGAACAAAAAAGGGGATAAATGTGAACGAATACTAGGAAATCTCAACTTAGGGTTTATACTCAAAAAAAGGGTTTGTAAATCTCTCCCTAGGGCATATCACCCAAAAGCATACTAGCTACTAATGCATCAATGTCAATTTTATATTCATCAACTTAGGAATTCATCAGCAGTCTTGACGTTTTATAAGTCTCCATCATAGAAAACTTTCCACCACAAGCAATGTAGGACTAAACTAAGATAAGATAAACCAACTGCAATAATCGACTAAAACAAAATATGATAAAATAGCCCAACCAACTAAATCAAACTAAAATAACTAGGTGTCCATCATTCCCTCTGATTGGGAAAACTTGACTCTGTCGAGTGCAGCTCTCCTCGGCTCTCAATCAGGCCATGGTTGTGGTTGTGAAATCATCACATGTGCATCCAGGTTGACCCAAGGCGGTGGAGGTAGAGCTGGCTTCTGTGACGGATCTGCTGGAGGTGATAATAGATTCAAAGAGGCACATGCAACAAATCAAGTCGAGTCCGCTCCCCTGAAGGTAAGCTGATACCAGGAGCCCATGGGATATCCAACTTGCAAGTGTTAGAAGCAATTCTTCTCAAAGCCCTATAAGAACCTGTACGTTGACTGTGTAACGTCCTCACAATCTCAGGGTGAAATATACCCGTCATCTCATTAACAACTACAAATTCTTCTAAGATACTATATAAAAATGCAACAAATTTATAGTCATTATTGCAAATTGCTATTTTTTCAGGGTTCATCATGTGTAACAGGCAAATGCAATGCAATCGACTTACCAGGTTTTAACTCCTAAAGATAGAGGAAAGAGAGGCATGGGTTTCCTAGGAAGACGCACTTCAGACATTGCTAATGGTATAACATTATTACGAATGACAAAAATTTGAAGAAACTCAGGAGAGAAATTCAAACACCCACTAAAAGAAGGAATATCAGAACTAACCTGATGCACCATTGTAAAAAACTCTAATGACTGACTAGAAGAGGAAACAAAAGGAATATATTCAAACTCTATTTTATTTGACTCTTTTGATTTTTCTCATGAATATAGATCTCATCAGGTATGGGTGTACTAGACTCCACCAACACATACACACCGTCACTGGTACTCACAGAAGACATAGGGATCTCATTAAGAATCGATAGACATGGGTCAGTCGATGTATCCTCTATAACACTAAAAATTTCAAAATGAACATGGATATCCTCAACAACACTAATAATTTTAGAAAGGAAACTAACATTCTCACAATCCTTGATTCACCAACATCATTACTAGACACAATTTGTCGACTCTTGTGAGGGTTGTGTAGCTCATCCACAAGGCGGTTCACATAAAATTTAGAGGTACATCTCTTTACACTTGACTTTCATTTCTCCCCACGACTATAGGTTTCCTATGCGGTTCCTTGCGTGCATTCATTATAGAATCCTAGTAAAATTTGGCTAACCCTACTAGTCTCAATTCAACAAATCGAATCTTACTTAAATCAGACATTTCATAATTGTCAAAGTAGCACTCAATGTCGGCTAGCCAATTGCTAAAAGCGTGAGGATCAAGGTAACCATAAATTTTGGCTCTTCGAACCTAAACTTATGTGTTATTTCTTTTCTTAGTGATACGCTAATCATAAGCACACTCATCCCATAGTCATTTCTAATTCAAGTCGTATAGTATCACATTCATGTTCACTGGGCCATCGTGTGCTTTTGTGTTTTGAGATTTTATCCTTTCCCAAAGTTGCTTAATATAATGATCAAGCTTATCTAACGTGTCAGTTAGTTTGTTATCTTGATTACTCATGTTGGATTTTCGTTATGACATCAATTCATGACACAAAAGTAAAGTCACACAAGCCCACAGATGCAACACAAAACACTAGATTCAAAGTAAAACTAAATGCATGCACTACATGAGAAAGAATTAAAACGTCCTAACGATTCAGCTTCTAAATGAAATAAGTGCAACATTACAAATGATTAAAATATCATACAATGATGTGGACTGTTAGATAGAAGCAAATATAATTCAACTATAATTTATTACAGTTCACTAGTATAGAAAGTAATTGGCAATTGATAATTCAGATCAAGATAGACGTCACTTGTCGTTCACGCCCTAGGATTCTTTGAGCAAATGTCCATAACCGAGGGCTGAAAATCACGCACGTGGTCCTAGAACAACAGTAGCGTGAGTTGGGAGAAGACTGCCTTGAAACCTTGCGATTCGGGTCCAAATCGGGCTGAATTTTGCAAACTGTTGAACCAAACTGAGTCTGGATAGACTGAGTTAACTCAATGATTCAGGCGTGATTCAGACAAACTCGGTGGGCTCAGCAGTTCTGACTTGACTCGGTGGCTCGGTCGGGTTGACTCGGGTGACCCAAGTCGCGTTGGCTACTGGATGTGGTGGCGGAGCAGTGGCGATGACGGCGGACTGAGCTATCGGCGAGGATCAGGTCGTGGAGATTACTTGAGGGCTGTGAAGTCGTTGAGTGAAGTTGTGCAGTCGATGGTTGTCGAGGACTAGTCGAGTGCAGTCGATGGTCGGTGAGTTGATGACGGCGAGGGAGATAAGGCTCTGGAGATCTTGCAGGCAGCTTTGATGCAGTAGCGAGGTGGATCGGGAAGATGGACTACGACGACGAGGACGAGGATGATGAAGGAGACTGCTGTCGGCGGGGAAGATCTGGTGATGTAGAGCTGATCGAGCTCTTGAGACCAGTGTTTTAAATGTCGGATATCAGGGAGATGTCGGATGTCGTAATCGGATGTCGGATTTCAGATTTCGGAGATATTTCGGGGCCATTTAGTAAATTTCGGACGTCATGACATATAACAAATATATATCCTAGATGTCTTAAATAATGTAATTTAAAAATTCTTATCAAGGTAATACATACACAACTTATGCAAAACTACATAAATATGTTTAGGATATGTATAATTAACTTAAACATTTTACATATATTCACTAATCAATTGTTAATATTTCTCAGTTGCTCCAACTTCTAAGACCAATCAACATATTGGGTTTTTCCCAAAATGTCAGCTGACATTTTGGGAAAATATCGGCCGACATTTTGGGAAAATATCGGTCGACATATCGGATTTTTCCCGAAATATCGGCCGACATTTTCAAAACGCCATTTCAAATGCAGATAGGGATGTCGTGGCGGTGAGGGCTTGAAAACGAAATGTCGGACGACATTTAAAATGCTGCTTGAGACAGCAGCGATGTAGTTATGATGTTGAAGAGGGCGCTGAGGGAGGTCGGCGATGCTCGTGGATTTGAGTAGCGCGACGAAAACGACGTTGCAAATGTGGGTCGTGGGGGCGTCGCTAGGGCGGATTTGGCTCGTCAGTGAGATCGGGGAAGGACACAAGATCTGATGCTCGTCGGAGATCTGGCCGTGGGTGTCGGGGATCTGTGAAGATCGGTGAACTCCAGTCGTCGTCGAAGATCTGAGAAGACGGTGATGTTGATCTCGTTAATGGTGGAGGAGTTCAGCGAAGTCGAGGAGGTGATGGCATCGATAGGAAGGAGTCTGTGATCTTGACGATGCGACAATGATGGGATCTTGACGAACGATGATGAGGGTGGAGGGAAGGCAAAGGGAAGCTGGCAAGGACGGAGTCAGCGAACACAATGAATAGTGTTTTTAGGTGGGGTCGCTGTCGAGGCATTATTCGGAAGCGGAGGGGATGAAGACGAGGACGAGGTTGGTGAGGATGCCGAGAGAGGGAGCGAGGGGGGAGGAGGTCGGTGGGGTGGCGCAGTGGCGAGGGCGAGAGAGATGCGGTGGTGGGTTAGGGTTAGGGCTTTTTTTCCTCTTTTTAGTTTGGGTATCGGGTGAAAGAGAGGATGGAGGGTAGGATTTTTGGGGAAAATTTTCATTTCCTTTTCTTCTTTTCTTTTCTTTTCTTTTTCTTTTTTCTTTTTTGACAAATAAAGTTGAGAAAGAAAGGGAGAGATTTAGGGTTTTGAATTTTTTTTTGTGGATTTTTGTGAAAAGACAAGAAAGATATCATGATTTAAGCTTTGATACCAACTGATGGGGGACGAACAACAAAAAAGGGGATAATTGGGAACAAACACTAGGAAATATCAACTTAAGGTTTGTAACTCAAGAAAAGGGGTATGGGAATATCTCCCTAGGGCAGCTCACCCAAAAGCACACTGGCTACAAATGCATTAATAGCAATTTTTATATTCATCAATTATGGAACTCATCAGTAGTGTTGGCCTTTTGTAAGCCTACATCACAGGAAACTTTCTACAAGCAGCAATGTAGGACTTAACTAAGATAAGATAAGCCAATTACAATAACCGACTAAAATAAAATAAGATAAAATAGCCAATCAACTAAAACAAACTAAAGCAACTAGATGTCCTCATCAACGGTGATCAGATCTGGCGGTTGTGTTGCAGTCGGGGGAGGCCTGGATCTTGGCAGTGCTGCTGTGATGACGATGATGATGGAGGAAGACGGAGGAAGGAAGATGGACGACGATGACGCTATTGCTCAGATGTGATGACGATGGCGCAGGTAGATAGCGGTTGTAATGGTGGCGTTAGCGAGGTGGGGCGAGAGTTGTGGCGACTTCTGTGTGGAGAAGAACAAGAGGACTTTTTGATTTTTCCTTTTCTTTTTTTGATTTTTTTTCTTTCTTTTTTAAATCCGATCAGGGTTTCAGATTTTTTTTTTCAAAATTAAACCTTAAGAAGAAGACGTGGAAGAGAAAATCTAGGGTTTTGTGGAACTAGGGCTTTTTCTGTGAAGGGGAAATTTTTATGGAGGAAGAAGAAAAATCAGAATTTTAGCTCTGATACGAAATCAATTATTATCTCCAAACCCTAATTTCTTTTCCTCTTTTCTTCTTCCCCATTCTCGTTCTACATAAGTTTGGTATCAGAGCTAAATTTTTGCTCTTTCCCTTTTTTCCCTTTCCAAAAAAAAAAACTTCCATTTCCACAAAACCCTAGCCTCTCACCACAAAAATTCAAAAACTCTTGTTCCATAAAACCATAGATCTGTTCTTCTCCATCTTCTTCTTCAACTTAATTCAAAAAAAGAAGAAAAGAAAAAGGGAATAAAAAAGAAAAAGAAAATTGAAAAAAGAAAAGAAAAATTTTAGGTTATTTAGTCCCATGTGCTTAATTAATCTCCCATCTCCGTTTTGGTATCAGAGCCGAATTCCTATTTTTTTTCTTCCACAAATTCCACTTCAAAAAAATTCCACAAAATTCTCAAAACCCTAGATCAATTTCTTCTTTTTTAGTTCTTAAGAAAAAATTCCGAAACCCTAGATCGGATTAAAAAGAAAAAGAAAAGAAAAAAGAAAAGAAAAAAGAAAAAAAAATCACTGCAGTTAGTGTTCATCTCCCTGTCTCCCCCATGTCCTCGGCGTCACCGGAGATCAAAGCCGCCGCCTTCTTTGTTGCACGGATACGACAATATTGAAATAGACAACACGTGGATACATGACAAATTCTTGAAAATACACACGACACGTGTGTCCGACACGCGTGTCCGACACGTTTCGAACATGACACGTCTCCATGATAGAAGTGTTTGTGCTACATAGACCGGCGCCACTGATAGTCCAGATCACCGCCTTCGACAGACCACCGCCATCCCTCCTTCATCGTCTTCATCTCCATCGACTTCCCTCTCCATCGTCTTCATCATCGAATCATATCAGATCATCGCCTACTCATCATCATCGTCTTGAACTCGCCGTGTCGAACTCGCCGCCGTTGCCTCGAGATCTCCCGTCGACAGAGCTCCACCACCGTCTGTTCCTCGTTGTCACTCTGCCAATTTTCCTTTGTCAGTGTGCATCACTTCTCTCACTTTGCAATGCCGACTTTGCCAGTCTGCATCATCGATCGTTTCATCATTCTTCCTCCGTTACCGACCAGCGCCATGCCTCCAAGGTCTCGTTGCCGTCGCCATTTCTTCTTGCTTGAGCCGCCAACCCTCGTTGACACAATGCCATTGCCGCCCTGATCTTCTACCTCGCCGATAGGGTCAGAGAGCTGCCCCGCCCCACCGCTTTAGGTCGGAGCCTTGCGAGGCAGACAAGATCTGATCGGATCTGTCTTGGAGCCCCTCGATCTCGACGGGTTTTGATCGCGCTTGATTTCAGATCTGACCCAATCTCCAACTGGTTAAGTGAGAAACCCATTTCCATCCAGACCCGCCCGATCAATTTGGATCCGACCGAGCAGCCCAAGTCGGCCCAAGCCACCACGAGCCGTTGCTGACGTTAGCAGCTCATAAGCTGACATCATCGACTCGACCCGAGTCGACTCCGAGCCGCTAGAGCCACAGTTAACATCATTTGAGCCGACACTGAAGTCATCTGCTCCAACTGAGCCACACTGTTATCTGCAGACATCATTTTGATTTAGAGTCTGTTTCAAGTTCATTCGGAGTCCGATTCGAGTTCTGTCTGAAGCGTTAGATCCGCAGTTGAGTCTCAGATATACTTGGAAAATTTTGCAGCATTAACAGCAGATCCGACCTCCAAAAGCCCCCTTTGGTGTTAGTTTAGATAATAAGTTAATTGGGTTATTTCAGTTTATATTGTTCTTAACTCAATACCCATATCTATATTGTATTCCCTATATATTGAAGGATCTCTCTAATAAGAATATATAGACTAAGGGTATATTTGCTCACATGGTATCAGAGCCATAATTAAAACCCTAACCCGCAGTCGTTCTCTTCTCTTATTCTTCTCTCTTCACCACCACCTCAAACCGACGATCGTCTTCTCCTTTACGACCCTCGATTTCAACTCTTGAAACCTCGCCAATCATTGTCTTCATCTTGCGGTTCATCCTCGAGCATTGATGACAACTCCTCGAGCATGGCTGCTGCCTCGCGGGACCTTTTTCGAACACTGACGGCGACCTTCGAGGCTTCTTCGTGTCTCACCGACGTCAGTTGAGGTCTGCGAGGCCTTCTTGATTATCGACGAGGACATGCGGTCCCCTGTTATCGCTCACACTCGCCTAAGATTCACGAGGCATCTCCAGCCTTCGACGATGTTGCTGAAGCATCCTCAGTCATCGCTGCGATCTCCCCTGTCTTCAATGAGTGTTGATGCCTCCAATGGAGAAGCCCGAGGCTAATTAACCTTTGCTGCTGCCCTTTACAGATTTTGTTGGGCTCTAAAGGCCAATTGAACCCTACTGGCTGAATCAATCTAACTGAATCTGGCTAAATCAATCTCTTTCTGATATATTGGTTACTCCTACTAGCTATCATCTGGTATTTTATCTGACTGGCTACAATGTCTGACGATACGAGCTCCTCCTCTACCCTGATTACTTCACCTGTTGCCGGCATGTTTGGTCCCAAGACTATTATGGTAACTACAGTGAAGTTAAATGGCTCGAACTACTTGCTCTGGGCATAAGCGTTCCACATTTTGTTAAAATTTGTTTCATTAAATTTTCAAATACCTATTATTCTGTTAAAATTGCTGATGGTACCCAGTCACCTATATTAGGCAATGAAGTTGTTCAGGCTACTTCATCCTAAACTTTTAGTGACGTCCTATATTTTCAAAATTTTCTGTTAGCCTCTTGTCTATCAGTCAGTTTACCAAACATAATTACTGCAAGATAATTTTTTTCCTTCTTATTGTGTGTTTCAGGACCTGTCGACTGAGGAGGATTAGTTCGGGACATGAGAGGAGGCATATACTATTTGGACGACCGAGTGACCCCTACTGGCTTGGCTGCAAATCAGCCGATCCTGTTCTACTCTGGCATTGGCACGTGGGTCATCCTTCGGTGCAAAAGCTTTGATCTGTCGTTCCTATTGAGTTTTCTGTTTCTTCTTTAGGTTGTGAGTCTTATGAGTTAGGTAAATATCATCGTGCTACCTTTCAAAGTCGAGTCAATAATCGACTCTGCATTTGAGTTAGTCCACTCCGATGTCTGGGGTCCAAGTTGCCTTACATTAAAGGGTTTAGATATTTCTGCTGTTTGTTGATAACTTCTCTCGCATGACTTGGTTGTATTTACTAAAAGAGAGGTCAGAGATTTCTAGTGTTATCGAACTTTTTTAATGAAATAAAATATCACTTTTCTACTTTCATTCGTGTGCTTCGTATTGGCAATGCCTTGGAATATGTTAAAAATAATGTGTCTGTCTTTTGTTCAAAAATGAGATTATTCATCTATCCTTGCTCTCATACATTCCATCAGAATGGATTTACTGTACGCAAACATAGGCATATTCTGATTGCTTGGACCATGATGATGCATGTGTATTCCCAAATATTTGTGATCCGATGATGTGTTAAGTGCTTGTCATCTGATTAATAGGATGCCCTCATCTTTTCTTATTGGGAAAATCCCTTTCTCTTGTCTCTATCCTAATAAGAGTGTCTCCTTCATGACTCCACATGTTTTTGGCTTTACTTGTTTTATTCAAAACTTGTCTCCTGGGTTAGATAAATTGTCTTCTAAATCTATCAAATGTGTCTTTGTTGGGTATTCTAGAACTCAAAAAAGATACCGGTGTCATAATCCTTCTACCAGGAAGTATTTTGCATCTGTCGACGTCACGTTCTTTGAGTTTGTTTCATATTTCTCTTCACATTATCCTATTACTGCATGTTAGACTGTTCTTCCTTTACTGTCTGTACCGTTGCCTGCACCTGCTTCTGTTGATTCTTGATTAGTGTCGCCGGTAGACACTTCAGAGCCACCTGCATCAAAGCCCGTTCGTGATTTCAGATACGTCTACACTCATCACCAAAAAAGTTTCTGCTTCTGAACCAGTTTCGGCCAACCTCTCTTCAGTAGACAGTCCTCCTCTACCTCCTCAACCATTAGCATCTCCCTTTACTCTTGATGTTCCTATTGCCCTTCGAAAAGGTAAACGATCTTGTACTAATCATTCTATTTTGAATTTCGTTTCCTATGATCATCTTAACCTCACTTTTCGTTAGTTTGCTTTATCCTTGTCTTTTGAATCTTTACCTAGGTCTTGTGAGGAGGCTTTATTGGTATCTGCCTGGAAGCAGGCCATAGACGAGGAGATGGATGCTCTTGTTTCTCGAGGAACTTGGGAGTTAGTTTTGGAACCCACAAATGCTGTTGTTACGGAATGCCGCTGGGTCTATACTTTCAAGTATCACCCAGATGGATCAGTATACGATCATATTCGTGGCCAAAGGTTATACTCAGACCTATGATATTGATTATTTTGAGTCATTCTCGCCAGTTGCGTGGATGAATTCTATCAGAATTCTATTCTTTGTTGTTGTTAATTTGTCATGGCTCTTGTTCTAGTTTGATGTTAAGAATGCCTTCTTATATGGGGATCTTCAAGAGGGGTGTATATGGAGCAACCTTCAAATTATATTGCTCAGAGAGAAAATAAAGTATGTCGTCTCAAGAAGGCTATATATGGCCTCAAGCAGAGTCCAAGAGCGTAGTTTGAGAAGGTCAACATTATCATCTCAGTTATTGATTTTTACCGATGTCACTCAGATCACTCTGTTTTCGTTCGGCGCGCAAAGTCTGGCA
Organism: Agave tequilana; assembly: GCA_038442645.1. Classification (NCBI taxonomy): domain Eukaryota; kingdom Viridiplantae; phylum Streptophyta; class Magnoliopsida; order Asparagales; family Asparagaceae; genus Agave; species Agave tequilana. The sequence continues at coordinate 50,552 of JAVJIF010022303.1, forward strand.
TCGTAGTTCTGACAGTGTATATTGATGATATTTTGCTGACTGGTAGTGATTCAGCTGGGCTATTGAAGACAAATGAGTATATTAAGTGTCATTTTGTGACCAAGGATATGGGGAGGCCTAAATACTTTCTGGGGATTGAAGTTGCACATCAGAAATATAGTGTACTTTCTCAACGAAAGTATGCTCTGGATCTTCTGGAGGAAACGAAATTTATGGGTTGCAAGCCTGCTTAGCACTCCAATGGAAGCCAATGTGAACTTATGGTTTGATGACAATCACACTTGATGATCCAAGAATATATGGGAGATTGATTAGGAAGTTGATCTATCATGGTTATTAGGCCAAATATAACTTTTTCTATTAAAGTACTAAGTAGGTTCATGCATTAGCCCAGAGAGGCTCATTGCTCAGCTGCGCTAAGGATTTTGACTTTTATCAAGAGTTCTCCAGGAAAAGGTCTGGTGTATAGAAAAGTTGGACATGTACGTATCTCTAGGTACTCTGATTCAGGTTATGCTGGTGACATAGGAGATAGGAAGTCAACTACTAGGTATTGTACCTTTGTTGGGGGAAATCTTGTGACTTGGAGGAGTAAGAAGTAAGATGCTGTATTTCGCTCGAGTGCAGAAGCTGAGTATAGAGTAATGGCTCATAATGCATGTGAGATGGTTTAATTAAAGAATCTACTGATGGAGCTTGGTTTTAAACAGTCTGGACCAATGCCTATGCATTATGATAAACAGTTTGCTATCTACATTGCTCAGAATCCTGTATTTTATGAAAGGACCAAACATATTGAGGTTGACTGTTATTTTGTCAGAGATGCTTGAACCAAGAAGGTGGTTACTTTTCAGTTCACACGTTTGGAGCAGTTAGCAGATCTTCTTACCAAAGCTGCTTCACCTTAGGTATTTTCTAACTTATGTAGCAAGTTGGGCATGTTAGATATCTATACTCTAGCTTGAGGGGGAGTGTTAGTTTAGATAATAAGTTAATTAGGTTATTGGGTTTAGATTGTTCAATACCCATATCCATGTTGTATTCCCTATATATATGGAGGGATCTCTCTAATAAGAATATAGAGACTAAGGGTTTATTTGCTCACAAGTGCCAGTGCTGTTTCAGCTATAGACCGGTAGTATGGTTCGAGCTTGTTTCAGGCCCGATTCGCGCCGTTCTCAACCATCTTTCAGATCCTATTATCGTTGTCCAGGATCTTTGTGGGCGATTTCAACTCTCTAATGTCGGTATTTCTCCGAAGATTTTTAGAGAAATTTTACGTTTGGGCATGAAAGACTCACCCATCATGGGATATCCTAACTTGAGCTAATTTATTGATTGCTTAATTTTGCAAATGCTATTGGACTGCGACAATTTGTAATTGATTTGCATCTGCTTTCCTTAAGTGATTGCTTCATTGTTTGTCACTTTCATCATTTTAGGATTGTATTTTCTCGCATTTAAGGTATAAACTTTTAGAAAATTTTAATTTTTTCATTTTTTATGCATGCATATAGTTTCATTTAAGTTTAGGATTATCAATTGCATCTGCTTGATTGTCTGACTTGCATTTGTAGCCAACATGAGTTATCAGTATAAGACTTATACACTAAAAGTGGCTATGAGAGTAGTGTTGCCCAATGTTCTAAATGTCGGCTGACATTTTGAAATTTCGGCCGAAATGTCGGGAGATACATGTGGCCGACACGAAATCGGCTATCCCATTTCAAATTTCGAAATGGGGTTAATGTTGCTGAAATTTTGGCAAATTTTCGAAATTTCGGCCGATTTTGGGGTTCCAAATGTCGGTCGAAATTGACATTTCATTTTGTTTTATTTTTTCTTTTGGGTTTGAACCCATTAACCTTTCTCGATCCTATTTGATAAGAGAAGAGAAGAAATTATGCCTCGTTCACAACATTAATTTCATCGCGCGCGCGAGAGAGAGAGAAAAGAGGAGGTTAGAGAGAGATACGAGCTCGACTAACCTCCGACAAGGCCTCTACGACCTTCGTCGACCTTCAACGAGTCTCCACGAGCCCCGATGACCTTCATCGAGTTTTGACTGACCTTCGACGACCTTTAGTGAGTCTCCACGAGCCCCAACGAGGGCCCAGAAAGCTCTGCCACGCCACAAACGAGCACTGCTAGCCTTGATGAGGTCCCGTCGACCTCCGCCGAGCCCTAACGAGATCCCACTGAGCTCCGTCGAGCCTCGACAAGAACCCAAGAAGCCCTGCCAAGCTCCGACGAGCCCCGTCGTTTTCTCTTATCTTTCATCATAGATTCCGCTCCGACGAGCGCTCGGATCCAGCGACTCCTCATGGATCTCAAAGGTGAGTTCTCTTCCTCATTTCTTTTACTAAACACTACTCGCTCATTCCTAATTCAATTCACATCATTAAATCTTAGGTAATTAATTCGAACAAGGGCACCACTAATTGATTCTTACTCGTGATTGAATGCTCAATTGTAATCTATGAGGTTTTGATATTTTGTTAATATTAGTAGTTAGTCATCATGAAGTCTTTTGAGATATTTTTGAATCTTTATTGGAAGCTAATTATGTTTATTGGATGTGATTAGAAAATTATTGCTAGTAAAACTTATTAATTATGCATATAAAGATATCATATATGTAATATTTTAGGACTTTTATGACATTTAGAACCTACTATATGATATATATATATATATATATATATATATATATATATATATATATATATATGACCTCTGAAATTGAGCAAATGTCCCCTAAATTTCTCCGATATCCGCAATTCGACTTTACATTTTGCCTTCCGACATTAGACCGACATCCGACATTTAGAACATTGGTGTTGCCCATGATTGGCATGCTAGGAAAGATGAAACAACGCGTAGATTAAACTCGAAGATCCTAAATTTGATGGTTCATGTGATCTTAGTATTTTCAGTGCTTGATTACTCAATATGGAGTGCTACTTTGATTGGTATAGGTTTTCTGATGCGGCTAGACTCATGTTTGCTAGGAGGAAACTCATAGGGTTAGCTAATAGTTACTGGACCTCGGTAGGGAGAGATTGCGTGAGACGTAAGGTTGCCATAGTCTTGGGAAGAAATAAAAGAAAAGCTTAAGGAAAAGTATATTCCCGAATATTGTAGAAATTGTCTCTTAGACCAGTTACACAACCTCTGTCAGGGTGATGTTTGTCCAAGATTACATAGCCAAATTGAGGATTTAACCTTTCGTTGTGACGTGAGAGAGCACCGTTCTCATAATGTAACTAAGTTTGTTTGGGGTTTAAGATCCAAAATGAGGCGGGCTATGATCACTGATTCTTATGATTTAGACACCGTTGAAGAGGCTTTTGATGTTGTCGTAAAGATAGACTTGACTATTACAAGCTTAGTCAATGCCAAGACCCGATATTCTAAGTGTGAAGTGTATGGGCATTATGATTATCGGCGGCCCTCGAAGAGTTGATATGTTAGTATTGTACCTAGTGATGATGTTGACGACTTAAAAATTGTTAAGGGCGTCCACGTTCCTTCTATGACTACTAGTATAATTAAAGATATATCAGTTGGTTTTGACACACAGATTATTGATGAGGGTCATTCTTTCTATGAGGGTACTAGTGTGAAATAGCGGATGCAATAGTCGAGTCGATACACTATTAACTGTTGATGCCCATGTTCATAATACTAGTGATTCTACATCTTAATTAGTGAAGTCTAGTGTTTCTATTCAGATTTATGGGTATTCATTTGCCACACCTTTGATAGAGGATGAGACAGTTAATTCTAACGTTATACTTCTAGCTGGCCATATGAGTCCCCACATGCTGGTTATGATTTTATGATCGTTTCTATCAAGTTATTTTCTAGTGAGTCATCAGAATCCTTACTATGATCCAATATGTGATTTCTAGTGCTTCATCTTGCACTGGTTGTTTAGAGTTTATCCCTGAGTCACCATTAGCGGCGTTCGATGTGTATCATCTTAAGCATCACATATATCTTCTTTTCCCTCATCAAGATTTATGTTTAGAGTGCTATTGCATTGCATTTGTCTGTTGCACATGATGATTAGGTCACTGATATTTAGCAAATTGCGATGAAAATTACAAATTCGATGTATATCCTATATATTTTGCACGAATTTGCAGTTGATAATAAGGTGATTGTTACGAGTCACTTTGAGACCGTGAGGAAGTTGCACACTGACTTACATGTTCCGATAGGGTTCTAAAGCGGAGTGCTTCTGTTACTTACGAGTTGGATATTCCATGGATTCTGGTAACGGTCCAGCTTCATCGGAGAATTTGCTCAGCATGTTGCATATATCTTATTCGAGCTACTATCGACTACAAACAGTTTTCACGGAAGTCAGTTCCACCTCTACCACCTTGGTTCAGTCACGATACATCAACGCTGATTCTCTGATCACCAACTTGACCTGATTGAGGATTCGTGATGCGGTTCAGTTACACCCGATTGTGCTTACCTTGCACCTACCACTATATTATCGGGAATGAATGCTTTTAAGCCGAGGAGAATGATGGGGGAATCGAACGGTTTCAGATTTAGTAGATTTTAGAGTTTATTTAAAATTTAGATTTGAGTAAATTTGGTTGAGATTTATGATTAATTTTTAATGATTATTTGATTAAAATTTTATTTTCATATGAAACTTGTGTTGTTTTGCTTGATCTGAATCTAATCAGACGGTGAAGCCAAGATCTGGATTGCAATCCGGATCATATCCTCTCCCCAAATCCCTGTTCTTTTCCATTCCACCAAAATCCCCACCACAAACCTTAATCTCCTCCGTCCCACATCAGTAATGTTTTGAAAATCTATGAAGTATAAAAGGATGTTTTCTTCGGTACAAACATTTGTTAGCAATCATCTCTA
>JAVJIF010022304.1:0-62070 GCA_038442645.1 Agave tequilana
CTGGACTAAATTTTTTGTTTCAGCAGCTAATCCAAAATAGAGTCTTCCAAATGTTCCCAGCCTCTGGTGATCTTACCATCAGCTGCACATTTTTGAGTTCCCCATGGGCACCAGCAGAGGATTGACTACTGGTTTATAAAGTTAATTTTTTTTTATTTGAAAAAGGATTCTTCAAATATGTAGATTTGTGCTTTTTCTAAATTAATGACTTTTTTAGGGTAAAGATTTAGAAATTAATCGCACCCTCCTCAGATTGGGGGACTAAATTCTTCCCTTTCTCTCCCGTCACAGCTAAGTCCCTTGCAAACTTCTGGCCAGCTAGTTCTGAACTAAATGACTATTCAGTACTGGAAAGGAATCACATTGTAAAGATGAGATACAAATGAAAATTAGAAAACTTATCATATTGTCATATTCTTGTCTGCTTATCCATTATTAACTCCTTAAACTAATTCATGTGTATGTGTGCATGTGTGGTGTGTGTGTGTGTGTGTGAGTGTGGGTGTGTGATTGCATATTGAGATAGTAACCTGAAGTGTCATAGTCTACATATGGTAATAGTTTGAAACTCAAATGCATGATAGTGATGCTATATTGTAGTTCACAAAATGTAGTGCTTGTTTTTTTTTTTTTAATAGACTAACCGATCATTTATTAGAATTTCTACGATTTATTGAACTTTTAAAAATGTGTGCTACAACTTCCATCTGTGTCGTTAGGTCTATCTTATTAGATCAGAATGATATGACATTACTGCATGCAGAAATTCGTAACCATAAACAGAAGCTACGATTTAGCTTTAGAGACACTTCTCCAAGTTCAGGGGATTGATGAACCTTATATTTCATTTTGTATTTTAGAGATCCTTATGGTGTTTGAAATAATTAGGATGCTCCAAGAAAACTAAATATAATGAGATCAATGAAGACTCCACTTTATTGAAGTTCTTTCACACAAACATCCCTTCTTCTCTCAAAAAGAAACATTCCTTCTTGGTGCGAAGCTATAAACCAAAGTTTTAAAAGTCTGCTGAGTTCTGACACCCAAGAAGAAACTTGTTCCTCGCGAACACAAATCCACTTTTCTTAGTCCTGATATTTCTGTTGTCAAAAACTTTATACTTGTACATGCAAGCTTTCTCCTTTCCATGTGGTTACAGTTTTGGTATTATCACTACCTGGTCATTAAGAGAGTTCCAAATTCCTAGACCTTTTACCCCCAAGGTTGATCTCATAGACATTCCAGGCAACATGGACGAACTCCTCTTTGAGATTGCAGTGGCAATTGGCAAGGAGATTGTGATTGAATATCCATTGTACATACTGTTAGGGATGTAGGCGGGCCGGATATGAATAGTATAGGTTTCACCATATTATCAGACGTTATTTTCCATAACTTTAGATACAAATTTTTCAGAAAGAAATATGATATGAATATGGATATGGGTATAAATAATATGGATACGAATCGACTGGACAAGACCATATCCGGTATGAATAGAATATGATACAAATTGGATACGAACAATTAACATTTTGTGTTTGAGGAGAGTGGATGAACAATTAATGTTTTGTGTTGAGGAGAGTTTCCACAATCTGTAGCATTTTGGCAAGCGGAAGGCGTAGAAAGGAATTAAGTTGAAGTGTTCTTTTGCACTAGAAATGCCACGGGTTGCATATCATAGAAGGAAGTTGAGATCAGGTTTGGTAATGGGCAGCACACATACACACACTGCCGCGTGCATGATGAGCTACAATATATACACACATACATATGTACATAGATTATAGAATAATCAGACACCAAATCAAAATCCGACCTGAATCAAAACTGAATCTGAATCTGGATCTTCCCTTCTAAATATCAGAATCAATTGGATATCCACATCAAAGCTGATATGATAACAGATTTGTTCAGACCTTTTAACTCACAACTCTAGCACGGTGAATAGAATGTTCATGCCAGCGGTCTGCCAGGCTATACGAGAAATGATTGTTTGGGCCAACTAATCTAAGCTAAGGTGAAGATTGTTGGTTTTGTGTCTCACACTCGATTAATCCCTCTCCTAAAAAAATACACCCATTGGTGATATTTTCTAGCTGAGGGATTATATTGCATTCTGATTTCCTTCTCAAAAGCGTAGATTTCTTTCTAAATTCTCATTGTGGTATGCCAGAAATCACATAACAACTAATCAAAAGAGTTGGTATGTGATTTCTTTCTCTGTTTTTTCCAAGTAGAAAATCTCAAGATCATTTCTTATGTAAGTGTATATGCCACATTAGGATTATGGTGCATTCTGAAGGATTAATGTATATAACTGGGTCAAAAAACTAACAAGTTGGTAGCCTTTGGCCAAAATTGGCCCCCGAAACCATTATCAAGATTTCTTGAACTCCTGTGACATTTCTTATCACCATATCATCCCAAAGCCTAGTGGTTCCTGATACCAAGAACTTAATACTAGATGTACCTTATCCTTATGCAATCCTCTCAATGTCCCTGCCATTGCACCAAACCCCGAGGTAGTGAAGGTTGAGGGATATATTTTACACTTTGTGAGCACCTCTTTGTGGGTTGAGACCTGGACTTTTGCATACCGGTTTTTTTTTTTGAAATCTGTGTTTTAAATGTGTTCCGGGATGAATTTGAACCTGGGAGCATCTGATACCAAGCTAAAGTCCCTCCCACTTTAACAAAAGTCCTTGTTTTGTTTATGAGAAAGAATTTTATACACACTTTTGGGAGGAAATTTAGGATGCCACCGATAAACTAACTAAAAGCCTCTTCTACTCGGAAATATGAAGCAAGAATATTTGCAGAGGCCTCAGATTACTCCCATTTGTTCGTTTACTCCCATTTGTTCGTTTATTCATCTCATCATCTGAATCGTTTGAAGAGCCTTTGCCAAGCGTATGGGTGAAGCCAAGTAGGATGGCAGGTCACGTGCCCTACCTGGATTTTGGAATTTTTCTATACCCCTGTGCGATCTTTACTTTACTCATCGCCATGCTGCAATGTTGGATCTACCCAACTTCAAGTATTTTAGCTAGATTGGGATCCTAAATTTTGTGGGCTTGGAATTTAGGTATTAGCTTTTTATGTCAGTTATGGAGCAGTTTCTGAAAGAATATCATGCAATGATCTCTTTTCCAACAATTCTTTCTGGACCTCCCAACCGAATTATCACCTCCAGAGGATGACATTAGAAAAACAAACTGAGAAAAAGAAAGAAAAGGAAAACTATTGTGCCCACAGAAACAAAACTATTCAAGTAGACAAATTGCAGAGGCAACACTAAACAAAATTGTTTTGGTTTCCTTGGCTTGGGGGGAGGAAGAAGCATATCATGGCTCTCTTCTGATCCCACTGGATCAAAGAATTGAGCTGCATGTTTCACAAGAATATTTATAGTCGAGGTAATATGGAGTTGCGGGTTTTATTCTGTTTCTCTACCTTCTACATGTGGGATTTTTAGCTTTTCTTGAGAGAAAGTGTTTGGCACAGCTTGGATTTTGGTTTATTGGTACATCCGATGGGCCTGATGGCTAACCTCCAATCAGAGGAATATATATATATATATATAGAGAGAGAGAGAGAGAGAGATGTGTTTCTAGTAGATCTACTTATAAGCGGCTTAAAGGCCCATATTCTGATTTTTTTTTCGCGATTCAACCGCATATAATCATCTTCATGTTCTAAGATGTATACATATAAAAAATCACGTGATTTGGAGTTTGTTTACTTTATTTTCTTTAGGTTCAAACAATTAACGGTTTTTTAACAGTAGAACAAAATGAAATGATTAGAGAGACTACCTGGCTTACATTTACCAGTGGTTTTTGGAATGTGCATCTCCGGAATACTGATTTTCTGTTTCCGGCATGGTTGGTTGGGTACGAAGTGTCTTGATGAGTTTGCAATGTTGTCTTCGAGTGGGGGTAATCCCATCACGGTACTTGCAAACTTCGAGCCCCAAGTGGGGGAGATCCCAGCAGCGAAGTTGGGTTCACAGTCATCTCCGAGTGAGGTAATCCCATCACCAGAGGGGTAAACTTGGTAGGGCTCTGAGAGAGGAGAATCCATGCAGCAGAGTAGGGACTCTGAGCGGAGGACACTCCCACAGTATAGGGTTTCAACTGCCCATGGGCTGATCGAGAGGGGACCCGTAGGCTGGTGCTTGCGTTGCCGCCTCCGAGTGGGAGACACTCCCACATCAGGACATACAAACGCCAGGGATTCTGATGAGGGACACTCCTATCAGCGGGATAGGGACTCCAAGCGGAGGATTTCGACTATCCATAGGCTAATCGAGAGGGAGCTCGTAGACTAGTACTTGTGTTGCCGCCTCCGAGTAGGAGATACTCCCACATTGGGACATACAAGCGTCAGGAATTCTGATGAGAAACACTCCCATCAGCGGGACAGGGACTCCGAGCGAGAGACACTCTCACAGTGAAGGGTTTCGAATGCCCGTAAGCTAATCGAGAGGAAGCTCGTAGGCTGGTGCTTGCGTTGTCGTCTCCGAGTGGGGGACACTCCCACATCGGGATGTATAAGCGTTAGGGATTCTGATGGGGTACACTCCCATTAGTGAGGTGTATTGAAACAGTTAGTAGCAAAATTTTAATCTCATTTGGTAATTTGAGAAATAATAAATGGAATTTAATTCAAATAATAGGGGTGTTATCAGAAGAGGTACTCTCATACTCAATCGCCTTGTACTAAGTGATCATGTATTGTGGTCGGGTAAGAGGCGGAGCGCTTGGCTGTCCTATGTCTGAGGCTGCTTTAGGGGTAAGAACGTACTCTTTGAGAAAGTCTAGGCAGACAAGTTCTTTCAGGTACCACCAGAGGCTTCTGTAGTGGGTGGTTTTGTGTCTCTTACTATCATGGTAAGAACAATAATCTTCTGCTCTGATAAGTGCAAGGTCGTGTTGGATCGACTTCGGGCGCCTTATGGTCCTTGATGACACTGAAGACCACAATGATGGGAAGCTTCAGGGGCTGATGTGTTGTTTTATCATGAAGGCTCGGAGTGGACTTAGAGAGAGGACCGGGAATGCCTGCTTCTTGAAAATAGGTTACCCTTGATTCTGGTTATCGGCATGGGTCGGAGTCTCGCGCTGCGAATTCATCTTCTTTTCGTCATTTCTGGTTGAGAGAGTGGTTGACGAAAGTCTTTACAGCCTTCTCCACTGAATGTAAAGCTAGGCCCAAAAGAGGACTTCACTCATTCGAGTGATGTCATGCTTCAGCAGATGTTTGCATAGGGAGTGAGAAATCTATAGCCCGCTGATGAATGCGAGTGAATAGACATCCTCACAACAATTGAGAACTTTGGCCAGCTGGCTCTGGTAGTAGCCGATGTAGGACTTGAGACCGTCACCCTGCCTCATTTTCACGGAGAGGAGGTGGTGGCTATTCTTTTTGGCCTCCCAGCGAAAGGCATTCTGAGTGAAGAACGCCTCAGTTACCTTCTCGGAGTTGCAAAGAGAATATGGTGGCATGAGTAGCCATTGTGAAGCCATGTCTTTCAGGCTGAACGAAAAGGATAGACAAATAAGGGCGTCGTTGGGGGAGTGGAATATCATCTTATCCTGAAAGTGTTTGATGTGTTGAACTGGGTCACTCATCCAGAATAGTAGTCAAAGGTCGGAGTTGAGAACTGCTCCAGGAACTCACACTCCAGGATCTCTTTAGAGAGAGGGGAGTCAGAGATTCTGGCCGTTGTTAATGTCGGTCCATTATGAAACTATAGCTTCGCCTCCTGGATTCACTTCTGAACCAGTTCGTCAGGGTTCTGATGTCAAGGAGCTCTTTGATCTTTCTACGAGTCTGGCCACGTTGAACCCCTGTTTGGTAGCGAGGCGAGTCTGCTTCGTTATTAGAGTTGTCTTCGTACAAGAGAGATGCTGGTCTGGGTTGTCTCAGATTTGTGATAGGCCCATCGCTTTGCGTCTCCCCAACTCCAGGTTCATCCACCAGTTGTGTCTGCCTTGGAGGGCGACGATTTGAGCCTAGAGTTAGTCATTGAGTTGTCTCAATGCCTCTTGTTTATGAACGATGTTCTCGCGGTTGAGAGCCACCTGCTACCGATCGCGATCTTATCGGGCTTGCTGCTCCTTCATCTGCTCTTTCATGTCAGCGATCATCTAAAAAATCTGGCCTTCGAATAACAGCGGCTCGGTGCTATTGGAAATCCTTTGGGACGAGGAGATGCCGTTGTCATCTGTGGCGCGCTCGCGATTGGTGGTGTGTGGGGGTGACCGTGTCCCCAGTTTTAGTATTGGTTCTGCCTCTAGAAGAGGCGTCGTTGTGAATGATCGTTACTTCTTGGGGGCCATCGATGCTCGGGGAGACTTTTTAAGGAAGGTTTTGTTGAAAGGGAGGGAGACCTCGAGTGTAAACTCAAGATCTCAATGAAAGTCACTAGATTATGGTGGAAAAAATCTCACCAGTTTGCGGTGGATGAATCCCCGCCACAAGCGACTGGACGCTCCCAATCTGACCTGCCAGAGCACTCAGAAAAAGACACCTTTCGGGTTAGGAGTATCGGTGTGGTGCTAGACTAAGAACCCTCCGGCGTGAGAATCAGTAGGTGAAAAAGTAAGGGGGACTGACACAGAGAAATTGTCGGTGTGGTGGAAGGGTGGACTAGCACAGGGAGATTGCTAGTGTAGTGGGATGGAATAGCACATGAAAACTGCTAGTGTGTAATAGTGGATTAAAACAGGAAAAATTTCAGTGTAGTGTGCTCTGAGGGTTCAGGGAAGCGACCTCCTCCTTATTGGAGAAGAAAGATAGTATATACCTGACATGGATACTGTCGTGGAGGCGTAACTGTTGGGTATTCTGCTTAACAAGAATCAATCTGACAACTAATCAAGATCACTGAGATATCAACAATCTAATTGGCCAGGTCGGCAAATATCAGGTGGGAGGTTTTCCGTTCAATAGAACGTTCCTTATTTAAGAACCACCTTTCAATTTCCTTCCTTGGTTAAAGCACCAATTAGACTGAATCTAAGTCAGTCTCGATATACTGTAAAGTATATCCCCTGTATAAAGGACTTAATCCACTTATACAGTATTTAGAGTGAGGTACGCTTAAAGCGAATCTCCTTAAGACAATTACATCCCCTGCACCGGTGCTAACGGGATAATGGACGCTGGTCTCCCAAGATACAACACTCTTTCACGGTATTTGAATAGCACTACCAAATCACCGTACGGTCGAACCTTAGTCAACCAGTACCTTCACAGGATCTTTGAAGCAGCGGTACAAGGACAAATTTCAAACGAATATTTGCCTTTACTCTCTGGAGGAGCACCCACTGTTGAGGACGAAGGAAAGTAGAAGAATATCTTTCTTCAGAAGTACCAGATTCAGACAACAATTCTTTAAAAAGAATCTGTTGAATTTTCTGATTCCTCTTTCAGAACAATTTTGCAGAATCTTCTTTTTGGAAGTCGCTTCGGATTCCCACTTCACGCTGGAAGTCGCTTTCACGCTGAAGCCCAGTTCAGAAATTTACTTCAGAACTTTAGAGAGAGAAAGATCTTTCTAGTTTGGTGTGTCTGAGAATGAACCTCTGGAGCGCTATTTATAGCGCTCTGGAAGGGTATTCTCGTCTGCCAAAAGACAACAGTTGCGACGGTTCGGACAGAACCGTCGCAACCGTTCAACCGCCCAACCGCACGGTCGGTTTTCCGACAGCGGTTGGCGAACGGTTCGGATCCGTTCGCGCGGACACCCGTTGGCGGGCTGGAGCGGATTGGGTAGTGGAGTGGAGCGGATCTGTTCGGCCCATACCCTGAACTCAGGCTCGAGCCCGAGCCCGAGCCTGAGCCCGCTCCCGCGCCCGGCTCCGGCTCCGGCCGGCCGCCGCCAGCGGCGGCGCGCACGCATGTGCGAGCATAATTCCCTCCTTTTCCGCGCGCGAAAACTCCAAGTACCAAAGGGCACGCCCTTTGTTCTCAATTTTCTCTATTTATACACCATAGGCTTCCATCCCATGACCAATGTGGGACTAATGCTTGTAGCTAACTTTACTCCCATTTGGCTTTGAATTAGGCAAACTTTGGACTTGAATATCTCATTCATTCGAAGTCGGAATTGAACATGTGAATATACCACGTTCATCACCAATGGAAGGAGAACACACTCCAACCATCATCCAGTTGATTTGATCAACGGATCTCGCCATAATTCATATCGAAGATTCATATATATATTCTTCAATTCCAACAATCCCCCACAATGAATGGAGAATTCAAGGAAATGACACACAAAGAGACTGACTCTATTGTGAAAGGTACTTGAGAAAAGAACTGCATAAATAGGTGAACTAGGTCTTGAACCTTCCATAGCGAAAGTTTTATCGGACTTACTGGCTAATCAGTGAACTAGGTCTTGAACTGTTAGCCGTTAGTGTAAGCCAAGTCAACAAGCTTCACATAGTGACTTTCCAAATCAACTTTGATTCTCGGTTGTGTCCGTTTTGGCCCTGGACATTCTTGCTTTTAGAGAGTATCTTTAGGGAATAACAGCCTCCATAGAAATTCCCAAAGAGCCGACCCAACTCTATACTCACATAGGTGATGGACCTATTAAGAGTAGTCTACTCTACTCCACTTGTTTAGTAACAAGATATAGGCATCATTAAAAGCGTTAAGCTTATCCTTAATCCACTTGTAGAAAAGCACTTATGTGCACCTTAGGAATGAATTGGAGTCATGCTCCCAAGTGCTTACTTGCTGAGTCAATCATAACTAGTTTTTCCTCTTGAGCTTAGTCCGTGGGATCTCCAGCCGCTAAGTGAGGTTTCCATTAAGCTGACTCGGTAAGGTTAGGCTTTTAGACCCATTCCCCTCGATGCGCAGTTTATACGCTCTCCACTTAAACCTTTAGTAAGCGGATCCGCTAAATTATCCTTTGACGATACAAAGTCAATAGAGATAATTCCATTTGAGAGCAACTGCTTTACGGTATTATGTCTACGACGAATATGTCTAGACTTACCGTTGTATATAACATTTTGTGCCCTAGATATAGCTGCTTGATTATCGCAGTGTATACATATAGCGGGCACTGGCTTTTGCCACAATGGTATATCTTCTAAGAATTGTCGAAGCCATTCTGCTTCTTCTCCAGCCTTATCTAAGGCTATGAATTCCGATTCCATAGTGGAACGGGCAATACATGTTTGCTTAGAAGATTTCCATGATACCGCTGCTCCTGCTAGAGTAAATACGTATCCGCTAGTTGATTTTGATTCCTCAGAATCTGCAATCCAATTAGCATCACTGTATCCTTCCAGTACAGGTGGATACTGTCCATATCTCAAGGCATATTCCTTGGTATGTGATACGTAACCCAATACTCGTAGTAGAGCGGTCCAATGTAGATCACTAGGATTGCTAGTGTATCTACTCAACTTGCTTACAGCGTAAGCAATATCGGGTCTAGTGCAATTCATCAAATACATTAGATTCCCGATAATCTAAGAATACTCCAACTGGCGTATTCCAGTTCCTGTATTCTTATGAAGATGGACATGTGGGAGAAAAGGATTTGTATTCTCTTTTATCCCATGATCCTTGAATCTTTCTATCATCTTATCCACATAGTGAGATTGAGATAGACTGATTCCATCTGGTGTTCTAGTAATTTTAATTCCTAAAATTACATCAGCAACCCCCAGATCCTTCATGTCAAAACTGTTGGATAACATTCTTTTAGTGGACTTAATAATTTCAATATTAGTCCCAAGTATCAACATGTCGTCTACATAAGACAAACAATGATACATGTTTTTCCAACTGTTTTCGTGTAAACACACTTATCGCATTCATTGATAGTGAATCCATCTTTGATCATGACACTATCAAATTTCTCATGCCATTGTTTTGGAGCCTGCTTTAAACCATATAAGGATTTTACCAATTTACACACCTTGTGTTCTTGGCCCTTGACTATAAATCCTTCAGGTTGCTCCATATATATCTCTTCATTTAATTCACCATTTAAGAATGCAGTCTTGACATCCATTTAATGGATATCTAAGTTGTGCAATACTGCAATTGCAATTAACATCCGAATGGACGTTATTCTTATTACTGGTGAATAAGTATCGAAGTAGTCAAGTCCTTCTTTTTGTCGATAACCCTTGGCTACTAATCTAGCCTTGTACTTATCGATAGATCCATCGGGTTTTAATTTTCGTTTGAAAATCCACTTACACCCAATTGGTTTACTGCCAGGAGGCAAGTTTACCAATTTTCAAGTATGATTACTTAGTATGAATTCTATTTCGCTATTTATAGCTTCTTTCCATATTTGTGCTTTTGGGTTGACATAGCCTCTTTAAATGTTTGAGGCTCGCTCTCAATAGCGTATGCTATGAAATCTGGACCAAAAGATTTTGAGATTCTAGATCTCTGACTTCTTCTTGGTTCAGTTTTCGCATTTACATTTGGTTCCTCGGAACTTTCATCCCTGAACGCCATCTCGTGTGTTCTTTTCCCAGAAGTCTTATCTGCTTCCCGTTTGTACGGAAAGATATCTTCAAAGAACACAGCATCTCGAGATTCGATAATCATGTTTACATGAATATCAGGTATTTCTGATTTATGAACCAGAAATCTGTAGGCACTACTATTCAAGGCATAGCCTATGAATACGCAGTCCATAGTTTTTGCTCCCAACTTAGTCTTTTTAGGTAATGGTGCCAGCACCTTTGCAAGGCACCCCCACATTTTGAGGTAATGGTAGGAAGGTGTCCTTCCATGCCATAACTCGAATGGTATTAGACCAAGTTTCTTGTGGGGTACTCTATTTAGAATATGATTTGCAGTTAATAGAACTTCCCCCCACAAGTTCTGCGGAGCTCCAGAACTTACGAGCATGGAATTAACCATTTCCTTCAAAGTTCTGTTTTTCCGTTCAGCAATTCCATTCTGCTGAGGAGTGTATGGTGCTGTAGTTTGTTGTATTATACCAAAACTAGCACATAACTCACTAAAATCATTTGATTCATATTCTCCGCCTCTATCGGATTTTAGAATCTTGATTTTCTTGTTGAGTTGATTCTCAACTTCGGCCTTATATGTTATAAACATATTTATTGCCTCATCCTTACTGTTTAAAAGATACACATAATAGTATCTTGTACAGTTATCAATAAAAGTAATGAAATACTTTTTACCGCCTCTAGTTGGCATAAACTTCAAATCACACAGATCGCTATGAATTAACCCTAAAGGTTCTGTATTTCGATCAATTGAGTGAAATGAATTTTTCACCAACTTGGCCTCAACACAAATCTCACACTTGCGAATTTCTTCCAAGTTGAGTTTAGGAATATATCCCAGATTAGACAAGTTCTTCAAAGACTTGTAATTTACATGCCCTAATCTAGCATGCCACAAATTAGGAGACTCAAGCAAATAAACAGAAGAATTTCCTTTATTTATTAGCTTTCGGTACAAATACACGGACTTTTTATCAACCACTGCAACATTGGCTTTAAAAAGTCCATCAACAAGATAGCCCTTTCCCACATACATCCCTCGCTTAGTAAGTACAAATTTGTCAGATTCAAATACAATTCTAAGTCCTTTCTTACTAAGTATTGATCCGGAGATCAAATTCTTGCGGATGTCTGGAACATGAAGGACATCGTTAAGAGTAAGCTCTTTCCCCGATGTCCACTTCAGGATGACCTTGCCCTTTCCTTCAACCTTTGAGGAAGCTGAATTACCCATGAACATTGCTCATCTTGCTCTAGCCTTTGATATTCTTAGAATAACAATTTCTCCGAGCAGATGTGCTGGGTAGCTCCAGTGTCTACCCACCAATCCTTATTGTTGGTTGTCAGGTTTACTTCTGACACCACAGCTGAAAGACTTGGTGATTCATGGTTGGTCATGTTCGCCTGTGGGTGGCTCTTCTTATTCTTCTTAAGACGGCTGCGACATTCATTTGCTTTGTGACCTTCTTTGTTGCAGATGTAACAGGTCCCTTTGAAGCGCATGTTTCTGCCGTCTTGAGCCTTACCTTTGTACCCCTGGGAAGGCTTCTTTCTCTTCAAGCTTTTGGAAGAAGACGCTTTCCCCTTTGATTCCTCGATCACATTTGCTTTTGCTTCGTAGGAGTTCTTGCTGCTCTTTTTCTCGGACTTGCGGTTGTCCTCCTCTATACGAAGCCTCACAATGAGATCCTCCAACTTTAGCTCCTTTCTCTTATGCTTCAGGTAATTCTTGAAGTCTCTCCACGCAGGTGGGAGCTTCTCCACGATTGTTGCAACCTGAAAAGTTTCAGGAAGAATCATACCTTCGGCCTCTATTTCGTGCAAGATAAGTTGGAACTCTTGCACCTGACTGATTACAGTCTTGGTATCCACCATTTTGTACTCCAGAAATCGTCCAACGACGAACTTCTTGGTACCAGCATCTTCAGTCTTGTACTTCTTGTCAAGACTGGCCCATAACTTCTTTATCGTAGTGATAGGACTGTAGACATTATAAAGAGAGTCATCCAGTCCATTAAGAACATAATTTCGGCAAAGGAAGTCACCTTGTGTCCAAGCATCGACTGCAAGGACTGAGTCCCGATCAGTTCCGGGTTCTGGTGGATCCTCCTGCAGGAATTTGGCCAGATGAAGAGTGGTCAAGTAGAAGAGCATCTTCTGTTGCCACCTCTTGAATTCTGTGCCGTCGAATTTTCCTGGCTTCTCCGGCTTCGGGTTAGGAAGTGGAGTAGGCATCAAACTTTGGAGCTGCATGTTTGTTGCCTTGCTAGTGCTATCTTGATTTGTCTCAGACATTTTCTGCAAGTTCAAGCAGAACAGAAGTAAGAAACGATAATTGTCTTAAGATTGTTGGGTATTCTGCTTAACAAGAATCAATCTGACAACTAATCAAGATCACTGAGATATCAACAATCTAATTGGCCAGGTCGGCAAATATCAGGTGGGAGGTTTTCCGTTCAATAGAACGTTCCTTAATTTAAGAACCACCTTTCAATTTCCTTCCTTGGTTAAAGCACCAATTAGACTGAATCTAAATCAGTCTCGATATACTGTAAAGTATATCCCCTGTATAAAGGACTTAATCCACTTATACAGTATTTAGAGTGAGGTACGCTTAAAGCGAATCTCCTTAAGACAATTACGTCCCCCGCACCGGTGCTAACGGGATAATGGACGCTGGTCTCCCAAGATACAACACTCTTTCACGGTATTTGGATAGCACTACCAAATCACCGTACGGTCGAACCTTAGTCAACCAGTACCTTCACAGGATCTTTGAAGCAGCGGTACAAGGACAAATTTCAAACGAATATTTGCCTTTACTCTCTGGAGGAGCACCCACTGTTGAGGACGAAGGAAAGTAGAAGAATATCTTTCTTCAGAAGTACCAGATTCAGACAACAATTCTTTAAAAAGAATCTGTTGAATTTTCTGATTCCTCTTTCAGAACAATTTTGCAGAATCTCCTTTTTGGAAGTCGCTTCGGATTCCCACTTCACGCTGGAAGTCGCTTTCACGCTGGAAGCCCAGTTCAGAAATTTACTTCAGAACTTTAGAGAGAGAGAGAGATCTTTCTAGTTTGGTGTGTCTGAGAATGAACCTCTGGAGCGCTATTTATAGCGCTCCAGAAGGGTATTCTCGTCCGCCAAAAGACAACAGTTGCGACGGTTCGGACAGAACCGTCGCAACCGTTCAACCGCCCAACCGCACGGTCGGTTTTCCGACAGCGGTTGGCGAACGGTTCGGATCCGTTCGCGCGGACACCCATTGGCGGGCTGGAGCGGATTGGGTAGTGGAGTGGAGCGGATCTGTTCGGCCCATACCCTGAGACCCGATTCAAAAAGAACCAGTCCAGGTAGGGAACCCGAACTCAGACCCAAGCCCGAGCCCGAGCCCGGCCCGGCTCCGGCGCCGGCGCGCGCACGCACGCATGTGCGAGCATAATTCCCTCCTTTTCGCGCGCGAAAACTCCAAGTACCCAAAGGGCACGCCCTTTGTTCTCAATTTTCTCTATTTATACATCATAGGCTTCCATCCCATGGCCAATGTGGGACTAAATGCTTGTAGCTAACTTTAGTCCCATTTGGCTTTGAATTAGGCAAACTTTGGACTTGAATATCTCATTCATTCGAAGTCGGAATTGAACATGTGAATATATCACGTTCATCACCAATGGAAGGAGAACACACTCCAACCATCATCCAGTTGATTCGATCAACGGATCTCGCCATAATTCATCTCGAAGATTCATATATATATATATTCTTCAATCCAACAGTAACTGATGAACTGTTGTAACTGCACGATCTGCACTTGCTGAATTTGTTGTAAAGGTTGTGAACACTGGCGTTGATTGGTTGAGATTACATGCTGAAAAATCTGTCACTGTCCATAACTGCCTGCGCTGATAGGAACGTTACACGTTATGAACGTAAGGAAGAATGGAGCTGCACAACTGTCGGCGGAGATCAAAAATGCTCTGTTGTTGAAGCTTGATGTGAGGACTTCGGAGATCAAAAATAACCTGCTTCAGGCTCGAAGCTGGAGCCTTCAGAACAGGGAGGGTCTCAAGTGGAGAAGACCCAGATAAGGTGAGGACTTCGGAGTGGTAAAGATTTCAGAGTGGTGAAATGTGGTCCCAGGTTTGAAAATGTCATTGGGGTTGTGGGCAGCTCCGAGAAAGTTGCATGTGGTGATGGCTTCAGGATGGACTCTGAGAGTTATGAATGTTTTGAAAAACTCCTCAGTATTTGGGATATGTGTCACCATCCTGATGGTTAAATTTTGACACTACAGTTTCCCAATTCCAGCTGATGATTTTCTGCAACTTTTTAAATCGGCAGACGATTATCCAAGAGTTTTTTTTGAATGTAAAAGTTGATTGCAGCGTTCACATACAATATATGCTCCTCTCTCGGGCGCCTAACACTCCACAGCTATCAAATTAATTTTATCCTTAATTTACGAGAAAACTGAAATTTCGAAGGAAAGAAACAGATATTAGTCTTTACTCAATTAGATCTGTCTTCACACGTGCCACACGAACCATCACCCACGCAGCCTCGAAGAAGACGCGCGTCGCCTCATTGCACATGCATATCTCTTTGAAAGCTCTGTGCTTCATCATTATAAATTGGGATCGATCTCCAAATTTGTTATTTGCAATTCATGAGACAATGGAAAGAAGCAGCAGCACATATCGGAGATGAAACCAGTGACGCGGGAAGCTTACGGCGGCGGGATGTACGGGACCGACGATGCGACAGCGGCGGGGGCGAAGGAAAAGCAGGGGAAGGCGCCGGCCAGCGAGACGCAGAGCGCGGACGGGCCGGCGGAGCCCGTTGCGGAGCCCAAGCACAGGCCGCCGCCGTCCACCGGCGATCGTGATCTGGACATCACCGGCCAATCTTACATCCAATAGTGCTCGCATCCAGTGTTCTTTCGATGTACCACTCCATTTCCCCTTCTGTTTCTCTGTGAGATTTATATCTCATGGTCTCATTCAGGCAGGCTCCGAGTGTGTGTATTTTGGTTGTTGTGACTTGTCTTGTGGATCGCTTGTAGAGTTTGTTTTAAGGTTTTAATTGTTTTTCATCCTTTTTGCTAATGATGTTTTTCTAATGGTTTGCCAATATTTTACTCTCTCTCTCTTTCTTTTTATTAGAGTAATAAAAAAACATTTCAAAAGCTAGTAATTCGTTATTTTATAACTAATTTAAGATAAAAAAGAAGCATGACTACTCTTAGTCGGATGTGCCTAAAATCTAAGTCGATGTAAATCAATTCCAATCTCTTTTGATATGTTCCCATATGATGTATTACCGTGATGCGCTTCCTTTTTGACATGAGGAGATGAGACCAAATAGGGTTGTTTTATTCATGATCTTAGTTTTAGAATTTAACTCTAGAAACCTAAAAGTCTCGTAACGTAATTCGTTAATAATATTGTGGTGGAGATTTTCTATCACGAGCGGCCGGATGGTCAATCCATACCACAAGCGAGGTTAGAAAATAGGGAATATGTGTATAAGATAAGATAATGCATGACACAAAAAAAGAGAGGATTTTTACGTGAAAATTTTTAATCCGGCCAATCCATACCACAAGCGAGGTTAGAAAATAGGGAATATGTGTATAAGATAAGATAATGCATGACACAAAAAAAGAGAGGATTTTTACGTGAAAATTTTTAATCGAGAGAAATCACTGAGTAGAATACACTGTAATTAGCAGGTTATAAGAATTAGAGCTTAACTGAAAGAAAAGGTCTAAAAGTCTTTCTTCTCGTTAGAGGAGAAGGTATATTTATGCTTGACTGATCTTTGTCTGAAAACGAATGGTATGGGCATGATCATTGTAATCGCATGATCTGCATGTGTTATTGTGATTCCTGGCGCTTGATTGTTGGGATTGTATGCAGGAAAATTCACTTCTGTACATAACTAAACACGCTGAAGGGCATTACATGTTATGAACATGTGGGAATATTAGGCTGCGTAACTATAGGTGGAGATCAGGGATTATCTGTTGCCGTGATTGCCTTGTGTGGCATTGAAGTCTTCGGAAAGAAAGGAGCTCCAAGATGATTTAGAGCATCGGAGCTGTAACACCCCAATCCGGCGGGTACGGAGACGTTACTGCGACGTATATACGCAGGTCAGAAATGCCTTCATGTATATACGCTAAGCATCAGTACATGCAAGAATCAGAGTACGGAAGCACGTGGTGCATTATACATTCCAACATAAGAGTACAATTATAAGGTTATCACCAGATGTGACACAATATTATAATAATATAACATCACCAATATGGCACAAATGCGAGAACACAAGGATGTGTACAAGTATGAACAGTACAAAAGGAGGCTCAGAGTCACAACAGGAAAACTCTAGAGCCAAGCATGGGGGCCAGGAAGGATGAGGCTCTGGACGGTCTGCTGGAGATCCACGCTTCAGCTGCGCCACTCTGATCAGCAACTGGGAGAATCTGCATGCTCCAAGCTCCAAAACCTAGACATGAGGATCCAGAGGAGTCAGAACTCCCCGGTGAGTGGTGATGCAAAAGCCAGATGGTGTACTGAGATAAGCACATGTGTATCGATAAATCCAAGTCATAAATATGCATTGAAAACCGTGTCGTGAGTACCAGCATGCAGGAACAAGTAGAGAGACAATAAATGATATCAAGTTGGGAAGACTCATAGTATGATAAGATAAGAGCAGGAGACAGGTGGAATAGAATACAAGTGGTAAGACAGGATATGAATAAGTATAGTATAATAATCATAAAGCCGAAAATCCCAAGTAAAACTTGATGAAAGCAATTGTGACGAGACAAGTATAACCAAATTTGTAGAGCAACATAACAAGTTATTATCTTGGCATCTTATTATTATTATTACTCGTCCGACCCATATATCTAGGTATGTGTCCCGGTGTACATCTCAACAATCATACATCCATATATAAGTAAGTCGAGGTTGGTTATTGGAAGCTGATGAAGCACTGATAGCTCCTACTTATAGTAGTTCCCGTTAGCCCGGGACACTATATGGGGGCCTGAAATCCCCCTAGCACGCATCTTCTGGGGGCCTGAAATCTCCCTAACACGAATCGTCAGTTTTTAGTATTCCACTACTATAAGCAAGGCACCATACCGGCATCCATCACTTCCTCCTATTTCCCGTGCAAATTATCCTTTTTATAGCTTATTAACAATATTATCAGATTACGGGAATGAGTAGGATCATAACTGGTCATAACAGGAGTACATAACAAGCATAACGGGAGTTCATAACAGGCATAACGGGAGTACATAACAAGAGATCAGGTACTACATTCCCGTAATGTGATAGTCATGAGTAGAGAGTTAAGCTTAACGGGTATCAAGTTTTAACATGCCAATGACAAGTGATCAGGCAGGTAACAAGTGATAAGTTATGTCATAACAGGGAACAAGAGTCAGGTGGTAGTATGTCGGGTGTCAGGTGATGTCACATCAGTTGTCAAGTGATACAAATAGGTGTCAGGTATTAGCATGTAGATGATAGGTATCAAGTGAAAGCATGTCAAGTGTTAACATATCAAGCATGTACTTGACAAGTGATAGAGTAATAGCTGAGCACAATAAAGCAGAGCTGAGCAAGCTGGAGCGAAGCTAATGTACAACGCTAAATGCTATCACGCTCGGTGTGGTTACCGCTCGCAACGTAGCAAGACACACGTGTCGCAGCAAGCGTATGAACTCCATACTACCGCTCACGGGAAAGCCATACTCACGGGGTAACTACACTTGAACGGAGTAAGCAGTAAAGTGTTGACGCTAGGTCCGCCTACCAGGCGTAGCATAGAGAAAGTCCAGAGGACTTTAAACCTCAAAAGTTGTACCCAGAGGTTAGGCCCAAAAGTAAGGGTACCTGCAGAAAGTGTTAGTCCCAAACAGCACAAATCGTGAATAATATGAGTCGACCCGATGAAAGGGGAAGTAAAAAGGAAAGCGAGAACACTCGCCTAAATATGGAAAATACTGTGGAATCTCCGATCTTCGGAATCCAGGAAACCAACGCGTAAACGCGTTCCAATAAAAAGGAGGAGGGAGAATGAAGACGCGGGAGTCGCAGACGCGGGAGTCGCATCGCGTATATGTCACAAATGCGGGATTCGAGACCCGTGTTTAAGCAAGGACACGAGAAGAATACGGACGCGGGCATGAACTCCGCGTCGCGTTGATATGAAAACGCGAAGGTCGCGTTAAGGAATTGCTTGGACGCAGGGTAAACTCCGCGTCTAGCAATTAATATAAGAGAAAGAGGGAGATAAGGAGATGTGAGAGAGACGCAGAGAAAGAGTGAGAGACGCAGGGAAGGAATTAAAGGAAAGGAAGAAAGAAAGAAGGAAAGAAAACAGAAGGAAAGAAAGAAAGAAAGAAAAGCAAAGGAAAGGAAAGAAAGAAAGAAGAGAAGGGGGAGGTAGGCCGACCATGGCTTGGCCGGCGGTCGCCGGCGGTGGCTGGAGTTGGTCGGAGTTGGCCGAAGATAGGCGGCCAAGGCCCCAAAAGAGAAGGTAGTTCATGGTGCAAGTGTAGTTGAAATGGTGAAAATGGAGTTTTGGAAACGAGGCTTCGGAGAACGAAGCTATAGCTCGTTAGAAAGAGTATTCCGAGGAGAGAAAGATGGCGTGATTGTTGGTGGCCCAGGTGGTGTATGTGGTGGTGGAAATGGTGGTGAAACTTTTGAAAGTTAATGGGTTATTTTGATGGAAAAAAGAGGAAGAAGATGGTGGAGAAGGTGTTGTTGTTGTTGGAATGGTGGAGGAGATGGAGGAGAAAGTGGTGGAGAAAATGGTGGAAGAAGTTGGTGGAGATGGAGGGGAGAGTGGCCGGCCAAGGAGGGAGGCACGGCTCAGGTGGGCTGCTGCAATTTGCTTGCTGGAAAAAGAAGGAAAGGAAAATGAAAGAGAGAGAAGAAGAAAGGGGGGTGTATATATATAAGGGGGGAAATGATTATTACTAGTTTGTCATTTTCATGACTTTGATTCAATGAGACTTGCATCTCCACTAGAGCAAATCCGCGTCTAGGAAAAGTAAACTAGACGCAGAGATAAAAGCCGCGTCCAGGAGGAAAACGCGAGATTGCGTTTAACAGAAAAGACAAAAGTCATAATGACTTGATCAGAATTGATCAGAAGTGCATTAAATGCAGAAAGAATGCGAATCTTCGCATTGAAGACCAGATCTGAGTCTGGTGAGACTCGCATCTGAGGAGGGAGAGAAAAATTAGAAAAATAAAAAATAAAATATCAAGATAAGATTCCGGTATCTGGGGAAAACACCGAAAACTCTGAAAATGCCCGAAAATTGAAGTAGCTCGGAAAGCTTTCCAAAAATTCTCAAAAATAATAAATATTATTTTAAGATGTTTGATGAAATTAGTTTTTAAAAATTCAATCCCATTTTCAAAATAAAAATTCTGGAGTCCACCGTCGATACCGGTCTACACCGGGTCGGCCGGATTTTGATAAATTCTGAAAAATCTCAGAAAATACATTTAGATAGAAAATATGATTTTAAAAAATAATGTGAAAGTCATTTCTAGAAATTCAACTCCGTTTGTAAATTAAAAATCCGGAAATCGATCAGCGATATTGGTCGACCCCGGTTTTGAAGATTTACAACTTAATTCAAGAAAATTTCAGAAAATCATGAAAAATCTAGAATATTGGAAAATGATGTTTGAAACTAAAATCGGTCATATCTGAATACCAGAATGACCAAACCGAGCAATACTCTAGGATCGAGCTCCCGGTTCAGACTAGGGCTGACTCCGAGTTCACGAATCCAGATCCAAAGCAAAACGATCATATAAATAATTCATAATACAAAATAAATACAGAAAGTAAATCAAAAAATATGATCGAAAAATCTGAATACGCAACTAAGTACGTATTCCGAGAGCGGGGTGTTACATTCCATCCACCTTACAAAAAATTGCGTCCTCGCAATTTCGATAAGGGGAAAAATGAACACAAGGAGGACATGGACAGGAATTATACCAATCAAGATATGAATCACTGCGGGTAGAGCTCTCGAGTCGACTGAACAATAATCAGAATATAGACATCTTCTGCACTTCCTACCGTATAAATCTTTGAATGATGTCAAATAATACTGATCTGATGCAGTTGCTTTGCAATAGAATTCCAGCTGTACTGCATACTTGATAGCTTTCCGAGAATAAGCCAGAATACTGAAGATAAAGGAAACCCTGATAGTACTGAGCATAATAAAGAAGACCGATAATTGAGAATTCCGAATACCAGGCATCAATCACTCTGAAAGATATAGCCGAGAATATAGAATACTCGTAGAGAATCCCGACTACTGACTTTTGAAAGATAACCCGATCGGGATCAATCCTGAGAATACCCGAGCTTCATAGAGTTGGCCGAAGAGATCAGATAATAGCTCCATTCAGAACCAGCCCTACCTCTCTAGTCTATCATATCATAAGTTGGTATAAAGGCTACGAAAAACAAAAACAGTGGAAAGATGGAAGAGATTAGGAATCAAAGGAAGGATCATCAATATAGAATTGATAACTCCGTACTTGTAGTTGGACTGTATAAGCAAGACTCAAGCATTCCAGTTGCAAATTTCTTTACCATTAATTTGCCGACTGGTAGTACCGAAGATGTGAGAGCCTAGGCTCTGATACCACCCTGTAACGCCCCGATCCGATGGGTACGGAGACGTTACTTCGACGTATATACGCAGGTTAAAAATGCCCTCATGTATATACGCTAAGCATCAGTACAGGGAAGAATCAGAGTACGGAAGCACGTGGTGCATTATACATTCCAACATAAGAGTACAATTACAAGGTTATCACCAGATGTGACACAATATTATAATAATATTACATCACCAATATGGCGCAAATGCGAGAACACAAGGATGTGTACAAGTATGAACAGTACAAAAGGAGGCTCAGAGTCACAACAGGAAAACTCTAAAGCCGAGCATGGGGGCCTGGAAGGATGAGGCTCTGGACGGTCTGCTGGAGATCCACGCTTCAGTTACGCCACTCTGATCAGCAACTGGGAGAATCTGTAGGATCTATAATCAAAGCAACACAAACACTAGAGGGGGGGTGAATAGTGTTTATAGATAATTAAACAAATTACTTGCAGGAAATAAAGTAATCACAAGATAAACACAGAAAATACAAACGCAAACACACGAGAGTTATCCTGGTTCGGTCCTTGTGACCTACATCCAGTCCCCAAGCAAAATGCTTGAGATTTTCCTTTCTTTACTTGTGTACACCCACAACCAATGCCTTGTACACCACTTGACAAACGCCCTTTACCAAATGTGCACAACTCCTCTTTACACCAAAGAGAACACGCCTTGTACAACTTTCTTCTACTCCCAAGAAGACGCCTTGTACAAAATCTTCTTTGAATGAATACAATGATTTCCTATAGCCTTGATACTGAATGTGTATGTGGACAAGGTAGTATAGGAAAGATGAACTTCAGAGCACTTCACTAATGGAATGGCTTTTGGTGAAGAACAGAAGTTGAAAATCAGTTTTTAGGAATTCTGGAATTTTTCTTTTGAAAAACTGATGGAAAGAATTGGTAATTGGCCTTTGGAATAACTTTCCTATTTATAGCTGAAGACTAGGGTCAGTTAGGGTAGTTATAGGACCAATTCAAACAATTTAAACGTTGGAAAACGTTATCAAATGGATCAGATAAGAGAAACTGTCCAACAGTCAGAAACTGCCTATAGTCGACTAGGATTCTGAGTTAGTCGACTAGACTAGGCAAAAATTCAACTATTAGTCGACTAGGTTTAGCAATTAGTCGACACACAAAACTTCCAAAAACACCCATTATCTTCAATAGTCTTCAATTGAGGTAGAGCAATCATCATGAGGTAGAAATGTTTGTCCATCATCAAAATCTTGCAACTTGATAGGCTTCAACAGAATCCGCACGCTCCAAGCTCCAAAACCTGGACATGAGGATCTAGAGGAGTCAGAACTCCCCGACGAGTGGTGATGCGAAAGCCAGATGCGTGCTGAGATAAACATATGTGTATCGATAAATCCAAGTCATAATTATGCATTGAAAACCGTGTCGTGAGTACCAGCATGCAGGAGCAAGTAGAGAGACAGTAAATGATATCAAGCAGGGAAGACTCATAGTATGATAAGATAAGAGCAGGAGACAGGTGGAATAGAATACAAGTGGAAAGACAGGATATGAATAAGTATAATATAATAATCATAAAACCGAAAATTCCAAGTAAAACTTGATGAAAGCAATTGTGACGAGACAAGTGGTATAACCAAATTTGTAGAGCAACATAACAAGTTATTATCTTGGCATCTTATTATTATTATTACTCGTCCGACCCATATATCTAGGTATGTGTCCCAGTGTACATCTCAACACACATACATCCATATATAAGTAAGTCGAGGTTGGTTATTGGAAGCTGATGAAGCACTGATAGCTCCTACTTATAGTAGTTCCCGTCCGCCCGGGACACAGCCATATGGGGGCCTGAAATCCCCCTAACACGCATCTTCTGGAGCCTGAAACCCCCCTAACACGAATCGTCAGTTTTTAGTATTCCACTACTATAAGTAAGGCACCATACTGGCATCCATCACTTCCTCCCATTCCCCGTACAAGTTATCCTTTTTATAGCTTATTAACAATATTATCAGATTACGGGAATGAGAAGGATCATAACTGGTCATAACAGGAGTACATAACAAGCATAACAGGAGTTCATAACAGGCATAACGGGAGTACATAACAAGAGATCAGGTACTACATTCCCGTAATGTGATAGTCATGAGTAGAGAGTTAAGCTTAACGGGTATCAAGTTTTAACATGCCAATGACAAGTGATCAGGCAGGTAACAAGTGATAAGTTATGTCATAACAGGGAACAAGAGTCAGGTGGTAGTATGTCGGGTGTCAGGTGATGTCACATCAATTGTCAAGAGATACAAACAGGTGTCAGGTATTAGCATGTAGATGATAGGTATCAAGTGAAAGCATGTCAAGTGTTAACATATCAAGCATGTACTTGGCAAGTGATAGAGTAATAGCTGAGCACAATAAAGCAGAGCTGAGCAAGCTGGAGCGAAACTAATGTACAACGCTAAATGCTATCACGCTCGGCGTGGTTACCGCTCGCAACGTAGCAAGACACACGTGTCGCAGTAAGCGTATGAACGCCATACTACCGCTCACGGAAAAGCCATGCTCACGAGGTAACTACACTCGAACGGAGTAAGCAGTAAAGTGTTGACGCTAGGTCCGCCTATCAGGCGTAGCATAGAGAAAGTCCAGAGGACTTTAAACCTCAAAAGTTGTACCCAGAGGTTAGGCTCGTAAGTAAGGGTACCTGCAGAAAGTGTTAGTCCCAAACAGCACAAATCTTGAATAATATGAGTCGACCTGATGAAAGGGGAAGTCAAAAGGAAAGCGAGAACACTCGCCTAAATACGGAAAATACTGTGGAATCTCCGATCTCCGAAATCTAGGAAACCAATACGTAAACGCGTTCCAATAAAAAGGAGGAGGGAGAATGAAGACGCGGGAGTCGCAGACGCGGGAGTCGCAGACGCGGGAGTCGCGTCGCGTATATGTCACAAACGCGGGATTCTAGACCCGTGTTTAAACAAGGACATGAGAAGAATGCGGACGCGGGCATGAACTCTGCGTCGCGTTGATATAAGAATGCGAAGATCGCGTTAAGGAATTGCTTGGACGCAGGGTAAACTCCGCGTCTAGCAATTAAATATAAGAGAAAGAGGGAGACAAGGAGATGTGAGAGAGACGCAGGGAAAGAGTGAGAGACGCATGGAAGGAATTAAAGGAAAGGAAGAAAGAAAGAAGGAATGAAAGAGAAGGAAAGAAAGAAAGAAAGAAAAGCAAAGGAAAGGAAAGGAAAGAAAGAAAGAAGAGAAGGGGGAGGTAGGCCAACCATGGCTTGGCCGGCGGTCGCCGACGGCGGCTGGAGTTGGCCGGAGTTAGCCGGAGATGGGCGGCCAAGGCCCCAAAAGTGAAGGTAGTTTATGGTGCATGTGTAGTTGAAATGGTGAAAATGGAGTTTTAGAAACTAGGCTTCGGAGAACGAAGCTATAGCTCGTTAGAAAAAGTATTCCGAGGAGAGGGAGATGGCGTGGTTGTTGGTGGCCAAGGTGGTGTATGTGGTGGTGGAAATGGTGGTGAAACTTTTGAAAGTTAATGGGTTGTTTTGATGGAAAAAGGAGGAAGAAGATGGTGGAGAAGGTGTTGTTGTTGGAATGGTGGAGGAGATGGAGCAGAAAGTGGTGGAGAAAATGGTGGAAGAAGTTGGTGGAGATGGAGGGGAGAGTGGCCGGCCAAGGAGGGAGGCACAGCTCAGGTGGGCTGCTGCCATTTGCTTGCTGGAAAAAGAAGGAAAAGAAAATGAAAGAGAGAGAAGAAGAAAGGGGGGTGTATATATATAAGGGGGGAAATGATTATTACTAGTTTGCCATTTTCATGACTTTGATTCAATGAGACTTGCATCTCCACTAGAGCAAATCCGCGTCTAGGCAAAATTGAATTAGACGCGCAGATAAAAGCCGCGTCTAGGAGGAAAACGCGAGATTGCGTTTAACAGAAAAGACAAAAGTCATAATGACTTGATCAGAAGTGCATTAAATGCAGAAAGAATGCGAATTTTCGCATTGAAGATCAGATCTGAGTCTGGTGAGACTCACGTCTGAGGAGGGAGAGAAAAATTAGAAAAAGAAAAAAATAAAATATCAAGATAAGATTCCGGTATCTGGGGAAACACCGAAAACTCTGGAAAAGCCTGAAAATTGAAGTAGCTCAGAAAGCTTTCCAAAAATTCTCAAAAATAATAAATATTATTTTAAGATATTTGATGAAATCATTTTTAGAAATTCAATTTCGTTTTCAAAATAAAAATTCTGGAGTCCACCGTCGATACCTGTCTACACCGGGTCGGCCGGATTTTGATAAATTCTGAAAAATCTCAGAAAATATATTTTGATATAAAATATGATTTTAAAAATAATGTGAAAGTCATTTTTAGAAATTCAACTCCGTTTGTAAATTAAAAATCTGGAAATCGATCAGCGACATTAGTCGACCCCGGTTTTGAAGATTTACAACTTAATTCAAGAAAATTTCAGAAAATTATGAAAAATTTAGAATATTGAAAAATGATATTTGAAACTAAAATCGGTCATATCTGAATACCAGAATGACCAAACCGAGCAATACTCTAGAATCGGACTCCTGGTTCAGATTTGGGCTGACTCCGAGTTCACGAATCCAGATCCAAAGTAAAACGATCATATAAATAATTCATAATACAAAATAAATACAGAAAGTAAATCAAAAAATACGATCGAAAATCTGAATACGCAACTAAGTACGTATTCCGGGAATGGGGTGTTACAGGAGCTATCGGGACGGAAGTATACTCGGGGCGAAGAGTGATTTCAATATGAACGAACTGGCTCCGGGAGGATATGGTGTGATGGAGTCTCCTGGTTGCTTGGAGACGTGGTGTCATCATGTGAGGAATATTTTTGATCACTACAGATGCCTCCGCTCTTTCGCTTGTTGGAGCCTGTAGAAGAGAAGTCAAAAGAGCGGAGTTAGTGGGAGATCATTTCGTTTTGATGCTGCTGGCCAAAGATTACAATCGCTCTTTATTTTGATGATTCTAAAACTCATGTAGCTTGTGATACTAATTATCTTTAAAGTGTTTTTAGTACACAGATTTCAAGAGTAGAAGTTTCAGCTTCAAAAGAAGATTCAAGTGATTGGACTTTAGCTTAAAGAGAATATATTTGAAGATCTCCACTTGAAGCTTTTGAAGGCCAAGTCTACTTTTGTGTTTTATTTTGGAAGATTTTCTAGTTTAGTTTGTTAAAATTTAGTATAGCGGATTGATGCTCAAGATATCACACACACAAAGTCTTTGAAAATATATACAAAACAATTTTCAAGTTATGATTTTTAAAATACTTTTTAAACATATTTTCAAAGTTTATCAAAAGGATTTTTAAAACAAAAGTTTTCAGCTTTTGGGCTTTTGCTGGTCGACCGCACGGTCGATCGCGAGGCATTGTAGAGGCTCTGTTGGTTGACCGCTCGGTCGACCGGACGTGCATAGAGTCGTACGCTAGCCTTTGGCTCTGATCCCGATCGACCGCCTAGGACCGCTAGCTTAGCCTGAGTTTTTACTGGCACTGGCCGGTCGACCACTAGCACTGAGCTCAATACTGAGCTAAGAATGATACTCTGGTCAGTCGACTGCCCGGTCGACCACCAGCACCGAGCTCTGCTCTGTGCTCAAAGTGCCACTCTGGCCAGTCGACCACCTGGTCAACTGACGACAATGGTAAAATCACATTTACCTTAGCCAGTCGATCGCCCAATCGACCGCCAGCACTGAGCTCTGCTCTGAGCTCAGACTGCTACTCTGGCCGGTTGACCAGCTGGTCGACCAACGACAAAGGCAAAATCACATTTTCCTTAGCCAGTCGACCGCCAGTGATCAAACATGCTTGTTTTGCTTATAACAAATATTTTTCAATACAAACCGGTCCATATTTATTCCTAACAGTTACTTTAGGTTTTTAATGGTTTTTAACATGTTTTTATTGTTGGAATTTACTGAGATTTGATCTCTAACCTACTCCTATAAATAGGAGTGATTAGAGAGTGTAAAATACAAATTTTACACAAGTTCAATATAAGCTTTCAAAAGAAAATCTAGTTTTGGCTAAAGATTTCAGTGCTACTCAATCCACTTTTCTTACACTTTCTCTTGAGCCTTCAATCCTCTATACTAAGCTATAGGAAAAGTATAATAGAGAGTATTTGTGGTCTTGTGAAAATCACCAAGTTCTGTAATTATTTATGGTTATTCCTCTTGGAAGGAGGGTAGTAAAGTAGAGTTGCGACACCAGATCTTGTGGGATCTAGTTAGAGTTGTAATTAGAGTTGATTATAGTGGAATCTTTCATTGCGAGGAAGGCGGGAATGCAGAGCAAGTGACTCGAACCTCGAAAATAATTTTCTGTGTTAGCGATTGACATCTCATTTGATCATTGTAAACTCTCACTCCTCTATTTATTGCAATTATATTTCTTGTTAATTATTTATTGCAAATTATACTTGTTGAATTCTCTATTATTGTTTCAATTCTCTAAACATCAAGAAAAGCAATTGTGCACCTCGACTCTTATTTTAAGAGGAATCACGAGGAGAAGTTCAGAGCTCTTACAGATTAATTTCTTGAAAATTGAGATTATTTATTGTGATTGTTTTAATTTCTTCTTTGTCTTTATCTGTCACCTATTCACCCCCCTCTAGGTGATTTTTAATTGATATCAGAGCTTGGACTCTTATTTATAAGTTTCACCACCTGAGAGTGATCTTATTTGATGCATCACTTTATTTGTTTCACACATATGGCTTCTATTGGTGATAGCACTGAGTTTCCACCAAAGTTTGAAAGCCTCAACTTTTCTATACGAAAAGTCAAGATGGTGTTTTTTTCTTAAATCCTTAGGAAGTAGAGTTGTTGAGACCATTACCAAGAAGTTCAAAGAACCCCAAGGTGATGAAGGCACTTGGTCCGTAGTTGAGACCAAGGAGTTTGATGCAAATTCTAAAGCCCATTGTGCACTCATGCAAGCCTTGAATGATGATGACCTATCCCGTGTTATAAATTACACATTTGCATATGAAGTTTGATAATTTTTAATTATTACTCATGAGGGTATCTCTCAAGTGGAGAAGTCCAAAATAGATTTATTGTGTTCTCAATATGAGAACTTTCGTATGCATGATAATGAGTCTATAGATGACATGGTTACGAGATTTACTAAGATTACTAATGGACTCTCTTCTCTAGGCGACAAGATTGATAATGATCAAAAAGTGCGAAAGATCATAAGAGTTCTCCAAACATCTTAGGAAGTAGAGTCAATAACCTTGAAGGAGCTCAACGATAAAGAAATAATGGACTTCATGGGTCTTATTGAAAATCTAAAGACTCATGAGATGGAGCGCAAAGATAAAGAAGAACAAGATACCAAAAAGAAGAAAAACATAGCTTTCAAATGTTCTTCTTCCCACAATGAAGATCTAGATCATGAAGAAGATGATGAAGAGCTCCCCCTCCTAGTAAAGAACGTGAGAAGAATGTTCTACAAGAGAGGGAAATTCAATAACTATCTAAAAGGAAGGAGACAAGGCAAAGAAGAAAGAAAAGGATATGAAATTGGGTCATGCTATAATTGCAAGAAGCTAGGTCACCTTATTACGGATAGCCCGGAGATGAGCAACAAAGAAAGCTCATCCAAGAAGCCCTATAAGAAGAAGGTTAGGAAAACTAATTGGGATGATTCGGAGAGTGACTCCAAAGAAGATGTAAACAAGGTCAATGTTTGCTTCATGACTCACGAGAACAATTCTCCCAAGGTAACTTCGGAACTCACTCTTGATGATTCCGAATTAACATTGGATGAACTTGGTTTTGCTTTTCAAAAACTCGATGGAAAATATATTTCGGTTAAATTTCAATATGCAAAATTAAGAAAAATGATTTTTTGCAAAATAAGTTGAATGTTGTTTTAAAGAGAAAAAAGATTTATCTATTTCATTTGAGAAAATCAAAAAGGATTTTGATCTTTATAAAATTGCATTCAAGGGCAAAGGTCTATGACTTTGATTGAAAATAATGATTTTGAAGTTTTAAAGAAAAAAATAGATGTTTTAAATTCTACTTTAAAAGTTTGTACTTTTAACAAAAATAGAACTGAATCTTTGTTTTTCAAAGAGTCAAACTCAAGGGAAACAATCATTTCATGCATAACATATAAAGCATGCACACCAAGCATAACACAATCATCATGCTTATATGTATGCTAGAGTTTACACTTGTACTCATTGTGGCCGAAAAGACCATGTAGCTAAATTTTGTTATGATAAGTTATATGTTGTGAATAAAAATACTTGAGTTTGCAAGACTAATCTACAAGGATCTAAAAAGATCTGGGTATCAAAATCAATTTTCTCCCTTTCTATTGATGTAGGTACACACCAAACCTTCAAGACATAAGGAATGGTGGTACCTCGATAGTGGTTCTTCAAGACATATGATTTGGGATATCAACAATTTTGCAATACTATCAAGGTCAAAAGAAGGTGGTATTGTCACCTTTGAAATTAACTCAAAAGGACACATCATTGGTTATGGTAATATTAAGATAGGTACATCTCTTATTATTGAAAATATTGCTTTAGTTAATAGTTGAAAGCATAATTGGTTAAGTATAAGCCAATCATGTAATAAAGGTTTTTAAAATTATTTTTGATTCTACTTCTTGATGTAGTAGTAGTAACAATACTTGTTTATTTTTCGATTTTAGAGAAAATAATATTTATATTATTGACTTACTCAATTTCGATTGCAATGATAAACATTTATTGGCTTTAAATGAAGAGTATTGGCTTTGGCAAAGAAGATTAGGACACATTTCTTTTAATCATCTAACCCGTATTTGTTATAAGGATGTAGTTAAAGCATTTTAAAATTGAAATTTGAAAAGGATCGTTTATGTGGTGCATGCCAATTTGGTAAATAAACAAAA
The DNA here is from genome assembly GCA_038442645.1 of Agave tequilana. Taxonomy (NCBI): domain Eukaryota; kingdom Viridiplantae; phylum Streptophyta; class Magnoliopsida; order Asparagales; family Asparagaceae; genus Agave; species Agave tequilana. Next base: position 30,232 of record JAVJIF010022304.1, read on the forward strand.
TCGTCTTTCAAATCAATTAAGAGGTTACGACAACTCGTCCCTTAGAACTAATATATATGGACTTGTTTGCTCCTACAAAAGTTACAAGTTTAAATGGCAATAGATATGATTTTGTTTTAGTTGATGATTTCTTTAGATTAACATGAGTTTTTTTTTTTCTTGAACACAAAGATGAAACTTTTTCATTTTCAATGTATTTTGTAAAAGAGTAGAAAAAGAAAAAGATTCTTTGATTTTGTGTATTCGTAGTGATAGAGGTGGTGAGTTCATCAACCACTCTTTCATTACTTATTGTGAAGAACATGAAATAAAATATGAGTTTTCTTGTTCGAGAACTTCACAATAAAATAGAGTAGTTGAAAGAAAAATAGGACTCTCCAAGAGATAGCAATAACCATGATAAATGAATATGACTTCTCTCAATATCTATGGGCCGATGCCGTTAACACTTCATGTTATATTAACAATAGAGTTCATTTTCGAAAGAAAATTGAGAAACTCCTTTTGAAATTTATCATTTGAAAAGCCCAGTGTTTCTTATTAAAAAGTTTTTATTGTAAATATTTTGTTTTAAACACAAGAGAAGCTTTTGGCAAATTTAATTCTAAAGCTTACGACGCAATTTCTATTGGTCACTCCTCTACTAGTAAAGCTTATAGGATCTTCAACAAGTCAACTTTGACTATTAAAAAATTCATGCATGTAAAGTTAAAGAAATCTAACAAGTTTATTAAGAATGTTTATTATCAAATCAATTCTTTAGGTGAACATATGGCGAAATAACTATGAAGAATTCACCAGCTCAAGAAGATAAGCAACGAGAAGAACCAAGTAGTGGATGCAAGAAGTACAAGAGAATATTCAACCTACTCAACCATTATCGATGGATTGGAGAAATGTGTCAAATTATCCCAAAGATCTCATCATAGGTGATATATCTCTGGAGTATCTACTAGACTAAACTCCAAGATATTTGTAGATGTTTTGCATTTATTTCACACACAGAGCCTAAAAATATTCATGAGGCCGAGGTAAACTCTTATTGGTTACTTGCTATGTAAGAGGAGTTCAATCAATTCGAGCGTAATCAAGTATGAAGACTTGTTTCTAGATCTCAAAATAGATCAACTATTGGTACTAAGTGGGTGTTTAGAAACAAGCTAGATGAGTCAGGTACTATAATTAGAAATAAGGATAGGTTAGTGGCCCAACATTACAATCAAAATGAGGGAATCAATTTTGAAGAACCGGTTGCACGGCTCAAACCCATCATAATGACTCTTGCATATGCCTCATATAAAGATTTTAAATTATATCAGATGGACGTAAAGAGTGCTTCTCTAAATGAATTTATATAAGAGAAAGTGTATGTTGAACAACCTACCGGGTTTGTTGATCATATACATCCCAACTATGTATTCAAGTTGGAAAAAACTCTTTATGGTTTAAAATAAGCTCCAAGAGCTTGGTATAGGCTTATTAATTTTCTTATTAACAAGGATTTTACTAAAGGAAAAGTAGATACTACATTATTTGCAAAACATGTTAATGATGACATCTTGATTGTTCAAAAATATATGGATGATATTATTTTTGGCTCAACTAACAATGATTTATGCAAGGATTTTGAAAGTTACATGAAAGAAGAATTTCAGATGAGCATGATGGGTGAACTTCACTATTTTCTTAGACTCCAAATCAAGCAAAGGAGCGATGAAATCTTCGTGAACTAAATCAAATACACCAAAGAACTTATCAAGAAATTTGGGTTAGAGAACGCGAAGATCAGTAAGACTCCAATGTGAAAGTATACATAGAGGGGGTGAATAGTGTTATGCTATTTTGAGGGTCAATAATGCGAAAGTGCAATAATTAATAAATGAATGATGCAAACGGTCAACTCAAATTAAAAAGTGAAGCTGTATTCCCTGTGAAGGACTCTAGAGCTTCTCTTATATATTCCTCAAGACAATGAGTTGAGGTGCTCAATTGCCTTCTTGATTAATGGAGTGAAAACTGACAACTAGAAATGAATAGCAAGTGAAAATGAATTTAAAATACAAGTATAAGCAATGCAAGTATAGTAGAGCAAGAGAGAAAGTAATCGCAAACACAAATGATTTCTTTCGAGGTTCGAGCACCAAGCTCTACGTCTTCGCCTTCACCGTGTGAAGGATTTCACTATCCACTAAGGATCTTTCCACAAAAGAGCCTCCACAAAGGAACTATAAAGGTCTACACAAAATCAGAGTATACAACTCTAACTCTCAATCCTCTACACAAGAGGTTGCACAAAGCCAATGAGGTTTACAAGCTCCCGGTGACCACAAAGATCACAAACAATCCCTTTTACAACTTCCTATAGTATTTGATATGAGATGGAACTAAAGAAGCTTATGAAAGAGAGAATCAGTTGAAATGAATCAACTTAAGAGCCGAAAACTTGCAGAAATTGATTTTGAAATGAGAGCACTTGAAGCAAGAAAACTTGAAATCTTTTTTTGAATAAACTTGATTTTTCAAATATTTCTAAAAAAATTTGTTAGTAATTCTCTACAAATGAACCATATATATAGGCAAATGATAAAACACTATTAGAGGAGTCTATCAGGTCATTTGGGAAGAGATTAGACCCAAAAAGAGCAAATATAACCGTTGAGGAAAAAGTTAAAAAATCAGATTTTAAAAACTAGTCGTTACTGTAGCTTTGACAGAACTTCGGTCGACCGGTAGTTCAAAGATTTGAATAATCCGTTGACGTCAGTCGAACGCACGGTCAACCGATCTCAACCGATACCAAACTAATGCCAGTCGGTCAACCGCCCAGTCGAACGCTAGGTTTGCCGGTCAATCGATCGGTCGCCCAACAAACATGCACGGCATGCACAGGCTAAGGCCATATATGGCTCCGAGGTCCGGTCGATCGACCTAGCCTAAAAACATATATATAGATAAAAATTGAATTTAAGCTTATTTTTAAATATTTTATAATAGTTAGAAAAATATTTTGGCAATACATAGGCTATGGAATACATGATAGAAATAGAATATATAAATTTGAAAAAACATGGGACATGCATCAAACACCAAACCTTGTGAAATACCAAAACGGAGGGGGGAAAACTAGATATCATATTTTGAAAGCTTGTATTTTATGTGTGTGCTTCTTGAGCATCAATTCTATACACTATAATTTAAATATTCTTTTATCTTACAATTGTACTCTATGTCTTCAAGTAATCTTCAAGAGGACTTCTCTAAACTGTGAATCTTGATTATCCAAGCTTGAACCCCTCCCTTGAGTGATCTTGAGACTAGGATGCCTTCTTTTTATGGAAGAATGCACCAACAATATTCTTCGAACCTGAAAAACACACAAACTTGATCAGTACCAAATAATGTCATGTAGTTCGTAATCATCAAAACAAAATCAGAAAGTGTACCACTGGAACAACAATCTCCCCCTTTAATGATGACAAAACACATGAGTTATTGAGGATAAACAAATATAGAGAGCTTGGAAAGCTTCTAAAATTATGCTTATCTATCAAGTTCAATCATTTATGACTAAAGAATGTGACAATTTCAAAACAAGTCATCATAGGCGTATATGTATAGAAATATGAAAAATCATGCATAAATATACCAACTTCCATCCTTGCCTCCAACCACCAAATAGGTATGCAACAAAGTAAGGCATACAAACATGAAATAGAGGTAACAAGTAGTAGCTAATAGCAAGTGGTAGCTAAATCATAAATTTCTAACTCATAAATCTCTTCATATCAATTAACTCATAAATCTTCTCCAATTACCAAATGATAACTCATAAATCCCTAAATTCAAATAACTCATAAATTAATCTCAAATACAAATAACTATACAAATAACTCATAAATCTTCTCCCATTTTTTGTCATATCTCAAAAAGGGACTCAAAAATCAATGAAAACTAATAGATACCAATAGAATACCAATTGAAAGTTTATCATTGTTGATACCAATTTTATTTTAGAATGAGCAAAATCATACCAATTTAAAGTAAACAAAAAATCAAACAAAAATTCCAAAAAATTGAAAAACTCATGGTTCCATAATGCAAATATTTAATTCACCACAAATAAAATAAAATCTATTAAAATCAAGTGGTTTAGTAAAAATATCCGATAATTAAAATTTGGTAGAAACATAGTCAATCTCAATATCTCCTTTCTCATAATGATCTCGAAGAAAATGATATCTAATCTCTATATGCTTGGTCTTGCCATGTTAATTTGAATTCTGGGTCATGTGAATGATACTAGTATTATCAAAAAATATTTTAATATGGTCAAAATGTAAATCATAATCAAGGAGAGTATGTTTCATCCAAAGGACTTGTGCACAACAAGCCCCGGCCGCAACATACTCCGCCTCGGCGTTTGAGAGGGTTATAAAATTTTATTTCTTGAAAGATAACGAAATGAGGCAATTTTCTAGAAATTGACAAGTTCCACTAGTGCTCCTCCTATTCTCTCTACAACCAGCATAGTCGGCATACGAATAACTCATCATAGAGAATTGTCCAGTTTTCGGATACCACAAGGTTATTCCAATAGTGCCCTTTAGATATCTAATAATGCGTTTTACGGTAATTAAGTGAGACTTTTTAGGACAAGATTAAAATCAGGCATATATACGCACATTAAACATGATATCCGGCCTACTAGCCATCAAGTAAAACAAACTATCAATCATCCTACGATAGAGTTTAATGTCAATATTTTTACCTTGTTCATCTTTGTCAAGCTTCGTTGTGGTAGCCATGGGAGTCTTGCATATCTTTGCATCTTCAAGCCCAAATTTCTTGATGAGTTCTCTTATATATTTAGCTTGATTGATGAAGATCTCATCACCCCTTTGCTTGATTTAGAGTCCAAGGAAATAGTTGAGCTCCCCCATCATATTTATTTCAAGCTCTTTCTTCATGCATGATTCAAAATCCTTACAAAGCTTTTTATCAGTAGATCCAAAAATGATATCATCAATATATATTTGCACTATTAAGAAATCATCATCTACATGCTTTATAAACAAGGTAGTATCAACTTTGTCTTTAACAAAACCATTTAAAATAAAAAAAGTACTCAATCTTTCATACCAAGCTCATGGAGCTTGTTTCAAACCATATAAAACCTTCTTAAGTTTAAAAACAAAATCCGGATGTGTAGGATCAACAAACTCCGGGGGTTGTTCAACATACACCTCCTTCTCAATGAAACCATTCAAAAATGCACTTTTAACATTTATTTGAAATAGTTTAAAATCTTTGAATGAAGCAAAAGCATATGTCATCCGTACGGTTTCAAGCCGTGCTACGGGTGCAAAGTTTCCTCAAAACCAATTCCTTTGATTTGGGTGTAATCTTAGGCTACTAACCTAGCTTTATTTCTAATAATATTTTCTGACTCATCTAACTTATTCTTAAAAATCCATTTAGTACCAATAGTTAGTCTATCATGAGTTCTAGGAATAAGATGCCAAACTTAGTTGCGCTCAAGTTGATTAAGCTTATCTTGCATGGCAAGTGACCAATATGAATCGCCCTCGGCTCACAGGATGTTCTTAGGCTCAATATGGGATATAAATGCAAAATGGCCACATATTCATGAAGTTTGTAGCGAGTAGTTACCCTTTTTGATACGTCACTTATGATGAGGTCATTGGGATGATTTATAGCAAATCTCCAATCCTTCAGAAGCGGTTGAGTCAGTTTCACTTCTACATCTTGAGCTTCGCCATTTATATCATCCTTTTTCTAGTCATCCTCCTCTTGAGCCGGTGAGTCTTTCATGAAAAACTTTTCAAAACTTCGTCTAAAGAATTAATCTTTACAACATTCTTCACAAGAGAGTTAGATTCTTCAAACTTCACATGCATAGACTCTTCAATAGTGAAAGTTAACTTATTGAAGACTCAATAAGTCTTACTAGTATTTGAATACCCAACAAATATAGCTTCAAAAGACTTGGCATCAAATTTTCTTAAGTTACCTTCGGTGTTCAAAACAAAACATTTGTAGCCAAAAACTTTGAAATAGGAAATATTTGATTTTCTCAAATAGTAAATCTCAAAGGGAGTTTTATTAGAATTATTACAAAAATAAATTCGATTCCCTATGTAACATGAAGAATTTATGGTCTCGGCCCATAGATATTGAGGGAGTTCGTATTCGCTAATTATTGTCCTAACCATCTCTTGAAGAGTACGATTCTTTCATTCAATGACTCTATTTTATTTTGGAGTTTTAAGACAAGACAGTTCATGCTTAATTCTATTTTCTCCACAATAAGTCATAAAGGAATGATTGATGAACTCGCCTCCTCCATCATTCCTTATGCGTAAATTCAGAAAATCTTTTTCTTTTTTAACCCTCTTTCTAAAAACATGAAAATGCGAAAAAGCTTCATCTTTATGTTCTAAAAAGAAAACCAATGTAAATCTTGAGAAATCATCAGCTAGAATAAAAATGAAACAGTTACCACTAAGACTTTTGATTTAGTAGGGCCAAAACAAATCCATATGTATCAATTTTAGAGGTCTAGATGTCATGATATCCTTGATTGATTTGAAAAACTTTTCAAGTTGGCACACATCACAATTGCGGTCCTTTTCAAACTTCAAGTAAGAAATATCCTTCACCGATTTCTTAGAATTAATTCGGGATAGATGATCAAAAGAAACATGACCTAATCTCCTATGCCACAACTAAGAATCTTCATAAAAGACATTTAAACAAGTGACATGGCAATTCAAATTTATCATGTCAATTATATAAATATTATTTTCACGAAAACCAGAAAGAACACAAGTATTTAATTTCTTTTTTAAAACATCACAAATAGAGTCATCAAAAATAACTCTTAAGCTTTTGTCACAAAGTTGACTAATATTTAATAGATTATGTTTGAGTCTATCTATCAAAATAACATCTTCAATTGAAAGAGACAAGTCAGCCTTGATATTGCTTATACTGATAAGTTTGCCCTTTGAATCATCACCAAAGGTGACGATGCCACCTTCTTGATACCTTGATAGGGTTGCAAAGTTGTTGATATCCCAAGTCATGTGCCTTGAGCAATCACTATTAAGGTACCACCGCTCCTTACATCTTGGAGCCTTAGTGCATTCCTATATCATTTAGAATAAGAGTTGATTTTGGTACCCAAACTTTCTTGGGTCCTAAATGTTAGTTTTTCAAACGCAAACATGACTATTTGATGCATCAGTCTATCATAACAAAACTTAGCCAAATGATCTTTACAGCCACAATAGGTGCATGTATACTTGGCATATAAAATTGCATGATGTGTGTGAGCATGTGCATTTGTGTGTGCTTGATGAGCATGTGTAGCATGGTATACATGTTGTGCTTGTGATTGCGGTGGAGTGTGAGCATGATGGTGTGTGTATAATACTTGATGTTTTCTTTGAGTTTACCTCTTTGAAAATATAGCCTCTAATCTAGCCTTATAAAATTCACTCTTTTCAAAATATTGCACAAAGTATCAATTTTGTTTTTCAAAGTGAAACTCTCATTTTCATCAATGATTGAAAATTTTGTTTTGCAAAAAATTTTGTGTGCATTAAAATACTTTTGTGTCTTTTCAAGTGTAGAAGACAAAAAAAAATTTCTTTTGAAATAACAACTAATTTACTTTGAAGAATTCATTTTCCTTTTTTATTTTTAAATACTTCTTTTTGAGAAAATCATAGTGGTTGGAAAGTTCTTCAAAAACTTCATCCAATTCATCCATGGATAATTTACATTCATCAAGAGATTCGAAAGTTACCATCGGTGTGTTCTTATTTGCCATAAAACACACATTAGCTGAGTCCACCTCTTCTTCGGAGTGACTCTTCGAATTTCATGTTGATTTCAAAGCCTTCTTTTTTTAGGACTTCTTGGAGGTAGTGAGTTTGCTCTTTGTATCTGAGCACTCAGCAATAACATGTCCTGGTTTTTGATAATTGTAGCACACTATCTTCTCCTCCTCCTTCCCTTACCATCTTCTTCAGTTGTTGAATTTGGTTTTGTTGTACATCCTTCTGAAAGATCACCTAGAAGGGGGGTGAATAGGTGATTATGCTAATCTAGTCAACTCAATGCGGAATTTAAAAACTAAATGCAATACACTCAAATGCAATCAACAAATGATGCACACACAACCAAGCCAAGCAATTATGAATGCACAATATGAATATTTGTAAGGCACAAAGTAAAGAGAGAGATAGAGAGAGAGTCAATGGATCAAGCGCAAACAACAAGATATGTTTCGAGGTTCGAGCACCCAGCTCTACATCCCCGCCTTCGACACACGAAGGATTTCTAATCCACTAGCTAGTCCACAAAGAACTCTCACAAGGAGTACCCAACTCCTCTCTTTACAACCACAACCTCCTCCTTGAGGCAAGCTCCAATCCAACAAAACAATCACCTCACGACCCGAGGGATTAGCACAAAGCAAACACAAGGATCACCTCACAACTTTGAGGGATACAACCCAATTGCACAACTTCCTCAACACAATGAGGGCAAGGCACAAAGCAAAGATTGGGTTTTTAACTTGGTGGTCTAAACAACAACCACAAACAACTTCTTTCTCCCACACAAAGATCCTATAGAATAAGAAAGTAGATGTTGCTCAAGTGTGGAGAAAACCAATGGAATGGAAATCAAAATCACAAAGAAAATTCTTGGGAAAAACTGAAACCAAGATATAGAAGATGAATCAAAACTCTTTTTCCCAAAAACCCTTTTCTTTGAATTTTCAAACCCTAGCAAAAACACCAAATAGATTGTTCAATTTGAATCCAAAAACTTCTTTTGATTGCTGTGAAAACACCAGAGAGTAAGGAAAAATTCGCACAAAAATTCTTAGAGAAAAACTCTTTCCAATGGGGTATTTATAGACAAATCTGGAAACTAGCCGTTGGCAGCAGATTTTGCCAAAATAGCCCTGCCGGTCGACCGTCCAACGGTCAAATTTTGCCCGTTGCCAGCTACCGGTCGACCGCCCCGGTCGACCCAAACAAACAGAGAGCTCTGCTCTCTGACCCGGTCGACCCGGACGGCCGACCGTCCCAAGTCTACCAAACGTGCACAATTCTGTGCACGTCGGTCGACCGACCCGGTCGATCGACTTCAGCCAAGTCGACTTGGTCAGAAGACTAGTCGACTGGTGAAGCCTGGAACAGAAAACTGGGTTAAAAACATGTTTAAAAATTCTTTTATCTTTTCTAAAAATTACCCAAAATAGTTTTATCATTTTGCATTGATATATAAACATGTGGTAAAAAGTTTAGCTCAAATATCAATCAATATGAACGATTTTTGTGTCTTATCATTTTAACCAAAAACCAAAACCTGTATTTTCTAAAACTTGGATTTTGAATAGAAAATACGTTTTGTCCAAAACTCTTCCAAATACAAAAACATGATATTTAAACACTTGAAGCATGATGCATATGGATAGAAATCCAATATACATGAAACAACTATATATCCATGTTTTTGTCATTTAATTCCAAAAATAAGTTTTGTTCAAACACAAAACCTAAAACACATGAATAGGTATATCAAAGTAAGTTTGTCTAAGTAGTTGAAGCATGCATGTATATAGAACAAATCATATATACATTAAACCATGTAAACTTGTTTTGATCTATCTATTCATGAAAACCAAGATCGGTTAAACCTAAAACCGAAAAAACCGAAAACCAATATTCAAAACATGAAACGTGTGTGTTGTGAACTTGAGCATTATCATACTATTCTAATCTTTACACTTGAATCTAAACACAAAACTAAATTATGGTACCGAAGTCTTCTTGTAGAGCGCAAACTCCAAGCCGACTCGATCCAAAACTCCTTGATTCACCGAGCAAGTGCTATATATGATCTTTGACGCTCGGGCTCTTGAATCAACATGTGAAAGCTTCCAAATCATCTTGTTGAAGCTAATCACCAACTAATAATTTGATTAATGATCTGAAACTAAAATCACAAGATTATTAGTACACATAACTACATGAGTTAATCATCATCAAAACTAGGGTGGAAGGCCTTTGGGCCAACAATCTCCCCCTTTTGATGATGACAAAACTCATGGAATTATATATGTATGGATTAAAGTTAAGCTTCAAAGAAGCTCCCCCTTAACTCATGCATGAACAAATAAATAATAAATATGCAATGAATATTAAACATGAAACATGCATATCTATGCATAAACAATAAAAGGTTCTAGATACTAATGAAATGTTTAAAATAAAACATGCTCTAGATACCAATTACAAAACATCCAATTACAAAATATGCTTTAGATACCAATTAAAATTAAACTAAATTAAACTTAATATATGCAAAACAAAAACATGCATATATAAACCCAAAATACTTCTCCCCCTTTTTGTCAATCATCAACAAAGGGGTAAAAATCAAAACAAAACAAAATCTTTTTTTTTTTTAATACAAGGAATCAATCTTCAATAAGGGGTAAAAGCAAAACCAAATCAATTTAAAAATCAATAAATATTTCTCCCCCTTTTTGTTCGAAATAATGAATCAAAAAAAATAATATTTTCCCTTCTTTTTGTCTAAAACAAAATCAATTAGAGGTGACAATCAATTAAGGTACCAATTGAAAATATGTCAAAGAATAACATCTTGATACCAATTGAAAGGAAACAAACAAAAAAATATTAATACCAATTTTAAACAAAAACACATGAAACATCTTGATATCAATTGAAATTAAACATAATAAATTTTGAATGTCTAAACAAAATTTTTGATACCAATTGTAAATATTTTTCATTTTGAACATATGATACCAAATTGAAATTCTCAATCATAAAATAAGAGAGTGGGAATCAAATACCAATTGAAAGACAAAATCAAATTTTCTCCCCCTTTATGAAATACCAACTAAAATAATGCATAGGCTTGATACCAATTTAAAAGTAATCAATTGAAACAAAATTGAAACTCAAGCACTAGCATAAATAAGATTTTGTGCTTAAAGATATAGGGATATAATAAGCACAAGTAAAACATATATATATGTATGAAAAATAGATACCAATAGAAATTGATATTCTTGGAATAGAAAGCATACATACATACAAAGTATATGAGTATACAAGAGATGTCAAGGTTGATACCAACTGAAATAACAATAAGATCAAGTGTATATCTCATATTACTATACCTCCCAATTATGGTTCAAGTTTTAAATGATTTTCATTTTAAAGCATACATGAACATGATCTCCCATCCATCCTCCCATAGAAGGTAGGGGTTTTCAAAAATAGGTTTGAAAATAAGCTTTGTTTGAAAATCTCTACCATAGTGAAGAATACGAACTAGTTATAGGAAAAATTTTTAAAACTAGTACGAAATCCTTCAAGTAAGGAATAAAATAAAATTGTTTTTCATGAAACACATGTAAATCACATGATCACTAAACACTCAAAGTCCATAAATCTCATTCAAATTCTCATGAAAACAAATCATGAGTAAACTAATAAAGTGAGTGTACAAGTATAATGTGACACATATCAACATGAAAATATTCAATTAGGCTCATATGAAATTCCTTGAAAATATGAAATTCATTTAAGATATGAAATCACCAATTGAAATCATCTTAAAAACAAGAGATTCATTATAAATGTGAAATCACTTAGCAAACATGAAATTCATCCAAACGATTTAAACTTCAAGGCATATGTATGCCATGTACAAACTAAAGTATACATACATATCCTAAACATAATGAGTCCACAAAAGTATATGCATGAAGGCATGTGGCTCAAAGATGTATATGTATAATCAATAGTTTGGATAAGATAGACATATACATGAAGTTAAATAAATAAACACGAAATCAAGAAAAACTAGATTTTCACCAAAACTAATTTCATTTCAAGGTATATGTATGAATTGCCAACACAATAAGTGTACATACATATCCGTAAACACAATTGAGTCCATATATATAGATTTGCATGAAAGGCAAATGACTCAAAGGGTATACATGTATATCTTAAGGTTTGGCAAAATAAACATATACATGACATGAAAACTCATACACATAAAACAAATCCAAAAATAGGAATACAAGTTTAAAATGCATGAATCATCAAAACTAGGCTATCTAGCACATTTAATGGGTACAAATAAGCATGCAAGCACAAACATATATAAAGATTTATTTGTGTCCCACTACATGTGCAAGTATAAATTCTAGTCTTAATGAAAACTAACATCTAAACAAGTAATCAAATCATTAAGCATAAAACGGGATATAAATCAACATGAAAGACATAAAAATGATCATGAGGAACATCCACATGCTATTAGAATCAAGAAATACATAATAGCCTATAAACATCAAAACATGTGACAAAATTAGAAATCATACAACACATCACCACAAGTTATTTATCAAAACATGAATTATTAAAACAAAAAGTCATAGTCAACCACATGATTAACATGACAAAGATATGTGCATTAAACCTATGATTAACATGATAGCTAAAACATAAAGAGAACACAAAATATGGGTCCATACTAAACATGTGTGTCTCAACAACTAATCATGTAAAGCATAAGTCTAATAAACATGGCAAACATCATACTAATCATGAAACAATAAAACATGAATCATTAAAACAAAAATCATAAACATCCACATGATCATTATGTAAATGCATGTGCATTAGATCTAGGGCATACATGTTAGTTTAACCAAGGTGAGAACACTAAATATAGATTCATATAAAACATGGGTGCTCAAGTAACTAAACATGTATAACACTATTCTAATAAGTATGGCATGAGCATAATGAATAACAAAACAAGACATGCTATGAATAGATGAACATGAAAAGCATGCAAATAAAAATAGGAGTTAGAGAATGATACCAAAACCGATGAAGGTGCATCTCTAGTTCTCCAAACCAAGGTGGTCCTCCCACCAAATCCCCTTGAGAGTGAAGCATCCAAATGGTTCTCTTTTAGGCTTAGAATGCATCCACCTCAAGGCACCAATACCCTCACGTGATGCGAGAGCTCCCACCTACATCAAAAAGCATAGAGGTGGTCTTTGGTACCCATTTTCTTTTGGGTCCACGGGGGTTAGTATCTTTTCTAACCCAAACAAAATTAGTTGCTAAATTTTCATGATAAACACGATCATAACAAAATCTAGCAAGATGACCTTTTCGGCCACAATGTGTACAAGTGTACACATGAGCATACATGTAATGGTGGTGACCGTGGGAAGCATGTGTATGCCGTGTAGGGTGTGCATGTAAAGATGGACCTTATTTCTTGCGAACCAAGGTTTCCAAACGTGAATGATTCAATGTGCATTGGCTCAAAGTGGAGCCCAAACATTCAACACTCATCTTCAAAACATTTATATCATTTTCAATGGTGGAAGATAAAGTGGAGCATGCAATAGGAGTGCTAGAACAAGAAGCTACACTAGCATGACAAACATGAATATCAATCTCATTTTGCAAAGATTCATTTTTCTTTAAAATAAGATCAAGTTCCTTAGTGATAGAATCAATTTTATTTTTCAAGGAAAGGTTATCTTTAAAAGTAAAATTCAATTTGAAGATAAAATCTCATTGTGCTTCACAACATCATCACAATCATTTTTTCTTTTTAAAACATCAATCTCATTAAGGGCAAGGTATAGTTGAGATCTTAGTGAGTCACGTTCACTAGTAATCTCTTCCTTCTCTTACAAAACCGATTCAAAATTAGAACACAAATCCTTTAATTCATTTTTCAAAACAAGGTTGTCCTCTTTCAAAAGATTGTATTTTTCCAATAAATTTTCAAGCTTTTGAGCAAGTTCCAAATTCAATGTTTGAACTTCAAAACAATCATGGCAATAGGAACTAGAGCTATTATCTAATTGAGAATCCGATTGTACCTCAAGGGAGTAATTCCCTTGGACCATGAGGCAACGCTCTTCGGACTTTTCTCTCATAGATCTCCTCATCTTGTTGATAATCCTTGAAAGCTCAGGAGACGTCAATAAGCTCCAAACTGCAAAAGCCGAGTCATAACGATCAAACACCGGTAAAAGATGTTCACTAAGAGATGCTCTAAGTGCTAATGCATTAGCCTTTTTATGCTTGCTACTATTAGGGAATGATTCCATAGTGGAGGCTTGATAAACTAGATGTCCTAGTCTTTTCAAATGGCTACTCATATTGGCCTTCCAAACATCAAGTCTAATATTGTCAAACATAGGAGGGCTATCCATGAGAGCAAACTAAATGAGTGCAAATGAACAATGCAAATGAAGATTAGCAAACCAAGATCTCACTCCTAGGTGGTTAAACCTAAATATCAGGAGCGCTAGCTCTGATACCAATTGAAAGATCACCTAGAGGGGGGGTGAATATGTGATTATGCTAATCTAGTCAACTCAATGCGAAATTTAAAAACTAAATGCAATACACTCAAGTGCAATCAACAAATGATGCACACACAACCAAGCCAAGCAATCATGAATGCACAATATGAATATTTGCAAGGCACAAAGTAAAGAGAGAGATAGAGAGAGAGTCAATGGATCAAGCGCAAACAACAAGATATGTTTCGAGGTTCGAGCACCCAGCTCTACATCCCCGCCTTCGACACACGAAGGATTTTTAATCCACTAGCTAGTCCACAAAGAACTCTCACAAGGAGTACCCAACTCCTCTCTTTACAACTACAACCTCCTCCTTGAGGCAAGCTCCAATCCAACAAAACAATCACCTCACGACCCGAGGGATTAGCACAAAGTAAACACAAGGATCACCTCACAACTTTGAGAGATACAACCCAATTGCACAACTTCCTCAACACAATGAGGGCAAGGCACAAAGCAAAGATTGGGTTTTTAACTTGGTGGTCTAAACAACAACCACAAACAACTTCTTTCTCCCACACAAAGATCCTATAGAATAAGAAAGTAGATGTTGCTCAAGTGTGGAGAAAACCAGTGGAATGGAAATCAAAATCACAAAGAAAATTCTTGGGAAAAACTGAAACCAAGATATAGAAGATGAATCAAAACTCTTTTTCTCAAAAACCTTTTCTTTGAATTTCCAAACCCTAGCAAAAACACCAAATAGATTGTTCAATTTGAATCCAAAAACTTCTTTTGATTACTGTGAAAACACCAGAGAGTAAGGAAAAATTCGCACAAAAATTCTTAGAGAAAAACTCTTTCCAATGGGGTATTTATAGACAAATCTAAAAACTAGCCGTTGGCAACAGATTTTGCCAAAATAGCCCTGCCGGTCGACCGGCCGGTCGACCGTCCAACGGTCAAATTTTGCCCGTTGCCAGCTACCGGTCGACCGCCCCGGTCGACCCAAACAAACAGAGAGCTCTGCTCTCTGACCCGGTCGACCCGGACGGTCGACCGTCCCAAGTCTGCCAAACGTGCACAATTCTGTGCACGTCGGTCGACCGACCCGGTCGACCGACTTCAGCCAAGTCGACTTGGTCAGAAGACTAGTCGACTGGTGAAGCCTGGAACAAAAAACTGGGTTAAAAACATGTTTAAAAATTCTTTTATCTTTTCTAAAAATCACCAAAAATAGTTTTATCATTTTGTATTGATATATAAACATGTGATAAAAAGTTTAGCTCAAATATCAATCAATATGAACGATTTTTGTGTCTTATCATTTTTACCAAAAACCAAAACCTGTATTTTCTAAAACTTGAATTTTGAATAGAAAATACGTTTTGTCCAAAACTCTTCCAAATACAAAAACATGATATTTAAACACTTGAAGCATGATGCATATGGATAGAAATCCAATATACATGAAACAACTATATATCCATGTTTTTGTCATTTAATTCCAAAAATAAGTTTTGTTCAAACACAAAACCTAAAACACATGAATAGGTATATCAAAGTAAGTTTGTCTAAGTAGTTGAAGCATGCATGTATATAGAACAAATCATATATACATTAAACTATGTAAACTTATTTTGTTCTATCTATTCATGAAAACTAAGATCGGTTAAACCTAAAACCGAAAACCAATATTCAAAACATGAAACGTGTGTGTTGTGAACTTGAGCATTATCATACTATTCTAATCTTTACACTTGGATCTAAACACAAAACTAAACTATGGTACCGAAGTCTTCTTGTAGAGCGCAAACTCCAAGCCGACTCGATCCAAAACTCCTTGATTCACCGAGCAAGTGCTATATATGATCTTTGACGCTCGGGCTCTTGAATCAACATGTGAAAGCTTTCAAATCATCTTGTTGAAGCTAATCACCAACTAATAACTTAATTAATGATCTGAAACTAAAATCACAAGATTATTAGTACACATAACTACATGAGTTAATCATCATCAAAACTAGGGTGGAAGGCCTTTGGGCCAACACCTTCTAGCATTCTTTACAAGGAGGGATAAGTCTTCATCATCGTCTTCGTCATCATCTTCATCATCGGAAATAGTAGGAGTGAATTTGAAAGAAAGAATTTTTTTCTTTTGGGGTGCTTTCTCCTCTCTAGCATTTCTTTCCATTTCATGGGTTATTAGATTCCCAATGAGACTCATCTCCTCTTTGTCATTAAGCTCCTTCAAAGTTGTAGATTTGACCACTCAAGATGGTAGAAGTGTACGATTCACCTTTCTTACCTTTTAGTCATTATCAATCTCATCACCTAAAGAAGTAAGACCATTGATAGTCTTAGTAAACTTGGTAATCGTATCATCAATTGATTCATCTTCATTCATAGAAAAATTCTCATATTGGGACACAAGAGATCAATCTTAGCTCTCTTGACTTGTAAAGTCCGCTCATGTGTGACAACCAAGTGTGACCAAATCTCAAATGCGAATTTGCAATGAATTACCCTAGCAATATCATCATCATTCAAAACTTGAAGTAAAGCATAGTGTGCCTTAGCATTTGTATCAAACTCTTTCGTGGCAATTTCAGACCAAATGACCTCATCACCATCGGGTACACTAAATGGTTTGGTCACCGCCTTTGCAACCCGGCTTCCTAGAGATTGTAAGAAAACGGTCATTTTAACCTTTCATATGGAAAAATTAAGGCCATCAAACTTGAGTGGAGTCTTATTACTTTCGGCCATGTAAACTAGTGTTAAGTCAAGCAAATGGTGCAAAAGAGTGAGTGATTAGCAAAGGATCTCTTTAAAGTGGTTAAACCAAAAACTATGGTTCAAGGCTCTGATACCAATTGAAAGTACACTCAGAGGAGAAGTGAATAGGTGTAATGCTAATCTAATGGTCAATAATGTGAAAATACAACAATTAATAAAAATGAGTAATGCAAATGGTCAACTCAAATCAAGAAATGAAGTCGGATTCCCTATGAAGGGCACTAGAACTTCTCTATATTTCTCTAGAAAATGAGTTGAGGTGCTCAATTGCCTTCTTGATTAAGGGAGTGAAACAGACAAGTAAATATGATGCTAGAAATGAATAGCAAGTGAAAATGAATGTAAAACACAAGTGTAAGTAGAGTAGAGCAAGAGTGAAAGCAATCGCAAACACAAATGATTTGTTTCGAGGTCCAAGCATCAAGCTCTCCATCTCTGTCTTCACCGCGTGATGGATTTCACTATCCACTAAGGATCTTACCATAAAAGAGCCTCCACAAAGGAACTACAAAGGTCTACATAAGATCGGAGTACACAACTCTAACTCTCAATTCTCTACACAAGAGGTAGCATAAAGTCAAAGAGGTTTATAAGCTTTTCATGACCACAAAGATCACAAACAATCTCTTTTACAATTTCCTATAGTATTTGATGTGAGATGGAGCTCAAGAAGTTTGCGAAAGAGATAATCAATTGAAATGAATCAATTTAAAAGATGAAAACTTGTAGAAATTGATTTTGAAATGTGAGCACTTGAAACAAGAAAACTTGAAAGCTTTTCTTTTGAATAAACTTGACTTTTCAAATATTTCTCAAAAAAATTGTTAGTAATTCTCTACAAATGAATCATACATATAGGCAAATGATAAAACACTGTTAGAAGAGCTTATCAGGTCATTAGGGAAGAGATTAGACCCAAAAAGAGTAAATATACATGTTGGAAAATAAGTTAAAAAATCAGATTTTAAAAAACTAACCGTCACTGTAACTTTGACAAAACTCTGGACGACCGGCCGGTCGACCGATAGTTCAAAGATTTGAACTATCCGTTGATGCCGGTCGACCACCCGATCGACCGATCTTAACCGAGACCAAGCTAGGGCAAGTCGGTCAACTGGTCGATCGCCCGACAAACATTCACGACTTGCACAGGCTAAGGCCATATATGGCCCCGAGGTCCGGTCGACCGCCCAGTCGACCAATTTAGCCTAAAAACATATATATAAATAAAAATTGAGTTTAAGCTTATTTTTAAATATTTTATAATAGTTAGAAAAATATTTTGACAATACATAGGCTATGGGATACATGATAGAAATAGGAACATAAATTTGTAAAAAAACATGGGACATGCATCAAACACCAAACCTTGTGAAATACCAAAATGGTGGGGAAAAAACTAGATATCAAAACTCATATTTTAAAAACTTGTATTTTGTGTGTGTGATTTTTTGAGCATCAATTCTACACACTATATGTTAAACATTCTATTATCTTACATTCGTACTATGTCTTCAAGCAATCTTCAAGAGGGTTTTTCTAAACTGTCAATCTTGATCGTCCAAACTCGAACCCTTTCCTTGAGTGATCTTGAGACTAGGATACTTTCCTTTTAAGGAAGAATACACCAACAATGTTCTTAGAATCTGATATACTTAGAAACAGACAAACTTGATTAGAACCGAATAACATCAAGTGGTTTGTAATCATCAAAACAAAATCAGCGAGTGTACCTTTGGGCCAACACAATATTCACTATGACCAAACGAGACAAGGATGATCAACGTAAATGTGTTGATATTAAAATTTATAAAGGCATGATATGTAGCTTGTTATATTTAACGATAAGTAGGTTGGATATTATTTTAAATATATATGTTTGTGTAAAATTTCAATCATGTCCGAAAGAGTAGCATCTAAGTGCGGTAAAAAGAATTATTAAATATCTTAAGGGTGTTATTGGTATGGGCTTGTGGTATTCGAAAATTGGACAATTTAATATGATAAGTTATTCGAATGTCGATTATGCTGGTTGTAGAGTGGATAGGAAGAGCACTCGTGAAACTTATTAATTTCTAAAAAAATGTCTTATTTTATGATCTTTCAAGAAGCAAATTTCTGTTGCCTTCTCAACTACCGAGGTAAAATATGTTGCTGCGGGAGCTTGTTGTGCATAAGTTCTTTGGATGAAACATACTCTGCTTAATTAAGATTTACATTATGATCATATAAAGATATTTTGTTATAATATTAGTACTATTCATATGACCAAGAATGCATGCAAATCAACATAGTAAGACCAAGCATATATAAATTCGATATCACTTTCTTAGATATTACTATGAGAAAGGAGATATTGAGATTGATTATATTTCAACTGCTTTCAATTAACTGATATTTCCACAAAACTTTTTACTATCAACGTTTTATTTTTATTTGTGGAGAATTGAATATTTGCATGACGGATAACTAATTTCTATATTTTCTACACAAATATTTTTTAAAAATGTTCAAATTTTTTGTTTTTTATTGGTATTTCTTTCTATTTTTCTCTCTTTTTGATGCTTGACAAAAGGGGGAGAAGAATATTATGAGTTTTTATTTGAGTTTTTTTATTAAGAATAGAATTTTATAAAAAGTATGCTTAATGAATTTTTTTAATGCATAATTTTAGGGGAAGATTCTCTTGAATATCTTTCATTCATATTTTGTTTATAAAACTCATGAGTTTTGTCATTATTAGAATGAGGGAGATTGTTGGCCCAAGGATACGACCGCTCTTTATTTTGATGATACTAAAATTTATGTATTTTTTGGTATTAATTATCTTAAAAATATTTTTAGCATCCAGGTTTCAAGAGTGAAAGTTTCAGCTTCAAAAGGAGATTCAAGTGATTGGACTTTAGCTTAAAGAGAATATATTTGAAGACATCCACTTGAAGCTTTTGAAGACTAAGTCTACTCTTGTGTTTTTATTTTACAAGATTTCCTAAAAAGTTTAAACAATCCACATTGTTCAAAGTAGGATGAAAGATTATAGTTTGCAAAATTAGAAAAACTGATAAATCTTTCAAGAACATTTTCTAAACTAGACAATCTTAGATAATCAGTAGCTAATAGAGGATTCCTCAAATAAACTTCAAAGTTTTTAGTTGAAGAGGATGGATTGAGCTTGAATTTCTTAGATTTAAACATGATTAGACAGAGAAAATCAATAAGAAACTTACAAACTTAAAGATGGAAGGAGGGAAGAAGATGCACTGGTCGACTAAGGTTGCTGCTGGCTTGGATCTGGGCCTGTTCGACTAAGAAAAAGAGGAGATAACTGTTGATTTTGAAGAGGAGATGGGTTTTTAGGGCTTGATCTCATTTGAGGGTGAAATGAGTGATATATAGAAAGAGATCTAACATTCAAGGGCTTAGAATACGCAGGAAACTGAGATGAACGAACTAGCTTATCATTTAAATTCAGGTATGAAGTGGACAAGTCAAATGGGTCGGGTTTAGAAGTGAATAAAATAAGAAACAGAAAGAAACTGATAGTATTAGTCGTCTGAAATTCAAGATTAGTCGAATATTGAGCCAGACTAGTCGACTAGTAGGTGACTACATCTCAAATTAGTCGACTAATAACAATTGTAAGGCGACTAATGATCCAATAGTTAATGTTTATGATATGCACATCACATATATGATATATTTAAACATCTAAATAGAACAAATACTCAATTCCCTTCTAAAATTAACAAATATATCTTCTTTAAGAGGTTTAGTCAATATATCTGCAATTTGTTTATCAGTAGAAACGAAATCTAAAGAGATATTACCCTTAAGAACATGATCATGTAAGAAATGATATCTAATATCAATATGCTTAGTACGTGAATGTTGAATAGGATTCTTAGATAGATTAATAGCATAGTATTATCACACTAGATGATGTGGAACAAGTAATGCTATAATCAATTAGAGTTTGTTTCATCTACAAAACATGTGTACATCCAATACTAGCAGCAATATATTCTGCTTCGGTTGTTAATAATGACAGAGAGTTTTGCTTTTTGTTGAACTAAGATACTAGTGAATGTCTCAAAAAGTGCAAGTATCACTAGTTCTTTTCCTCTCGGATTTGCATCTAACAAAATCAGTATCAATATATGATATTAGTTAAAATGTGCTTGATTTTGGATAAAATAAACTATAATCAACTGTATTTTTAATGTATCTAAGAATTCTCTTCACGGTTTTAAGGTGTGATTCTTTAGGATTAGACTGATAGCTAACACATAAACAAATATTGAATATAATATCAGATCTATTAGCAGCACTGTGCAAGAGTGAACCAATTACACCTCAGTATACCTTTTGATCAATACTCTTTCAATATTCATCTTTATCTAATAATGTAGCAGTGCCCATTGGAGTCTTCTTACTTCCAGAATTTTTCATGCTAAATCTTTTGAGAAGGTATGAGCATATTTGCTTTAGTTGATAAATATATCTTTTTTCATTTGCTTGGTTTGAAGACACAAAAAGAAGTTGAGTTCACCAATGTGACTCATTTCAAATTCACTCTACATGGTTTAAGAAAATTCTTGACAAAAATCATCATTAGCAGAACCACATGTTATTACATTAATGTATATTTGAATAAGAAAAATATTATTGTTAATACATTTAATGAAAAGAGTTGTATCACTTTGCCAATATCAAATTTAGATTTCAAAAAAAAACTTTTGAGTTTATCATGTCAAGCACTGGGTGCTTGTTTAAGACCATATAAAGCCTTCTTAGTTTGAAAATATGATTGTGAAAATTTTTATGTTCAAAACCTGGATATTGCTCAACGAAAACAATATTTTAATAAAACTATTCAAAAATGTACTTTTGACATCTATTTGATAAAGTTTAGAATTCATTAAACATGCATAAGCAAGTAAAATACGAATGGATTCAAGTCTAACAATTGCAGCATAAGTTTCATCAAAATCAATACATTCTTCTTGGTTGTAACTTTGTGCAACCATTCTTGCCTTATTTTTCACAACTTGTCCCGATTCATCAAGCTTGCTTTTGAACACTCATTCGATGCTAATAATAGGTTGATCAAGATGTTCTAAAAAAAGATCCCAAGCATCATTTCTAACAAATTGGTTCAACTTTTCTTACATAGTAATAATTCAAAATTCATCAATACATGTTTTTTTAACATTTTTAGGTTCAATAAATGATAAAAATGAAAAATGAGTGATAAAATTCAACTTGGATCGAGTTTAAAGACCTTGTGAAATATCTCCAATAACCAAATCATGAAAATAATTCTCACCTTAACAAAAGCTTTCGGTAAATTAAAAGAAATTTCATCTTCATTAGAAATCTCAGTATTAGCATGAGACGTATCGATAGTAGCATCAATAGGAGATGTGTCAATAATATCATCATTATCAATACATATATTATGGGAAGCTTTAGATAAAAATTTATTAAATATAACATGCAAATATTCCTCATTAGTTTTCTATTGAAAATCATGTATGTTTTACACCTAGTAGAATATCCAACAAAGAAACCTTCTTATAAGAATGTCTATATTGCATCTTATATGAATGATGTTTGTTATTCAAAATATTATGTTTATGTTAACAAATGGAAATTAAAATCCAAATAGGTTCAGGTTCCTAAATGCAAATTCTTTTGGACCCAATTAAGAATGGGCACTAAACAAATTGTTTATATCTTTCAGGTACCCCAAAAGGAAAGATGGATAGATGATAGTGATTGTTTCAAACACATGATCGGGTGTATTCAAATGTTGTCTTCCATACAAAATAAGAATGGAGGAACAGTAACATTAATATCATGAGCATTCAGATCTTTTGGAATCCAAACATATTTAGATTTAGGCTTACCAAAATAAGTATTTTTTAAAGATTTGAAATTCTTTTCATATTTTTGAAAAAAATTCTTTGTATAAGAATCAACTTTTTCTTTAGTAAAACCAATACCAAATCTATTATTTTAAACTCTTTGATCAGAAAAAATATTATTCAAATTCTCTTTTTATTAAATTTTGAAATATTTTTCAAAATTTCGTCATATATGCCTTTGAAAAATGAAATATCCTTTTTCAAATCCAATATTAGAGAATTCAAAGATGATCTTTCTGATATAAGCGAAGAATTTTCTTTAATCAAATTTTCATTTTTCTTTTTCAAAAATTATTTTTCATATTACCCTTTTTGAATTCAAGAAATAATTCATTAAAAGCATCCAATAATTCACCATAATTTAAAAATTCTTGTCCCTCATCTTCTTTGGCCGTGAAGCACATATTCGCTGTTTCAGTTGCTTCTTCTTTTTTCGAAGATGATGAATCACTATCATCTTAAGTAGCCTGAAAAATCTTATTTTTCTTGAAATTATTAAATTTATTGAAGTTGGCTTTGGGCTTTAGTAGGGGACAATTTTTCTTTATGTGTCCTAGTTATTACAATTAAAACACAAAGAAATATTATTAGTATCTTTATTCTTCTCAAACTTTTATTTTCTCAAGAAACTTTGAAAGTCAAGGTCTTTTTTCTTGGATTGTAGTTGTTCATCCTTCTTTCGTTCTTATAGTTGAACTTCTTATACCATCAAGTTTTCAATGAGGTTCTCTAATGTAAAAGTTAATAAATCGTTGGCTTCTTCTATAGTGGCAGTCTTCTTTTCCCAATCAGATGTGAGTGCTCGAAGAACCTTTCTCCCCATCTCTACTTAAGTAAACTACTTTTCAAGAGCTATAAGTAAGTTTGTGACGTCAGTGAATCGTGCTCATTTCAGCGATAGTTTCGTTCTTCTTCATCTTGAATAATTCAAATATGTGCACAAGAACAGAAATTTAAGATTCCTTAACTTTGTTTGTGTCATCGTGTGGTACCTATAATGTCTGTCAAATTTGATATGCTAATGTAGCTCTTGACACACGGTTGAATTCTTTCTTGTTCAATGCACAGAATATAGAGTTTATCGCCTTTGCATCAAGGTTGACAGACTTGTTTTGATCATTTGTCCATTAGTTGTAGTTGGTACGTGACTTCTCATATATTGTTTCGATAATGTTCCAAAGTTCATACTTGATGGATTGCAAATAGATTTTCATTCTACATTTTCAATAATTATAGTTGGAGCCATCGAATAGTGGTGGCCTTTGAGTGAAATGTCTTTCCTTGAACTGTACTGACGGGAGTTGTTCGCCATTTCTTAGCCTTGTTCTGATACCAAATGTAGGATCTGTATATGCCACAACTTAACACTAGAAGGGGAGGAGGTGAATAGTATTTAAGAACTTTTAAAAAGAAATGTTAGTAACTTAAAAACTATAGAATACAATCACAATAGATAATATCAGACCAGAAAATCAATCGCAAAGACAAGAGATTTTATCCTGCTTCACTCCTCCAGACCTACATCTAGTTCTCAAGCAAACTGTTTGAGATTTATCACTATCCTTGATCTTGAGAACTATAAAATCAACCTTTTAAACTAATTAAGAAGTCCCTATGTTAATTGTGTATACCACCTCTCTAGAACTGGAGAGATCTTTTACTTTCATCAAAGTACATGAAACTACACGCCTTGATTGTGATTTGAATGTGTATCCAGGCTTATAAGTTTTCTCTTCTAAAGGATGCCTAACAGGTCATTTGAATGAGGAACAAGACAGTGGAAGAGAGTTTTGATTGTTCTTGATAGAATTCAGAATTTGGAGTAAAAAAGGTAATGTGTGAGTTGATGAATCTCAAGTGAAGAATGTCCCTCTATTTATAGTCAAAAAACATGACTGAATATCAGTTATTAGGGCGGTTATTAAATATTCAAATTCAAATAATATCGCTGTTAGTAAAGGATAAGAAGTTCAAATAATCAAAATGTTCAAGACTTTTGCAACAGCTATAAACTGACAGATTAGTTCTAGGAGAGTCTATTAGTCGACTAGTCAAGTGATATATTAGAGACATAAGTCGACTAGGTTAATTTATAAGTCGATTAATCCAAAGATACATAGAATGTATTTGTTCTGTAAAAACCCAGTAGTCGACTAGATATAATTATTAGTCGACTGAGCTATATGCTCAGGTTATATTAGTTGACTGACCAAGAGAGTTAGTCGACTAACCCAAATTTCCAAAGTTTGATTAGGTTCTATATATAATCTCAGTAATCGACTAATCAGATGTAGTAGTCGACTAACCTGTGCATATTAGTTTAACTTGTAATCTAAATGAATATGCATCAAGACGTTGGGTCTGATAACTTCTATTAGTCGACTATATGAGGTTATAAGTCAACTAATTTTGTGTGTATATGTATGTATCAAGGCTTTTACATCAATTCCTATAAAATAAGGAAAATTAAAAATATACAAACATGTAAGCTCAAGTTTTCCTTCATCTCAAGTAGAAGTCCTGTGTTGTGCTCATTGTGTCTCCATGTAAGCTTTTGCTCTTTATGAGACAACTTCACTGTAAAAATATGTTAGCACACATAATGTATTTGTATCATCAAAATCAGAATCCAATTTGCTCTGGCAGGTATTGAGAGAGTCCATTCTTTTGTGGAGGAGATTCATCCCCTGCATACATGTTAGATTTTTCCCATCTCATTTAGATTAAGAAACACTTCTATTTTTATTTTTTAACTAAATCTTTTCTGTAAGTCATAAAAATTTATCTTATTGTAGTACAAAACAGGCTTAATCATAATTAGTAATTAATCAAATCAATCCACATAAATTTAGAAATGCAAAAATTGTGCTCACTAAATGAACTTCTGTTGTAAATAATCACAACTTAAAGTAGCATATAAAAGTAACTACTCAGGAAAACTATTACTCAAAAAAGGTAACTTGTTAATAAATTATTACTCATAATAGTTATGTGCATAAAGAAACTTGTTAATGCATTTTAAAAACAAGTAAATATTTTAAAATTAATATATTATATTTTTGGGTAAATTGCAAGAAACCATTGCACTCCCTTTGGTTTCGTAAAAATCCCTCCTCCACTATTGAAATGAGTAGAAAACCCGTCGCATTATCAAATTCAATAAAAAATAGTTGTATTATTATAATTTGACAATAAATTCTTTCATTCTATTGAATTTAACGAGAAAAACATACTTGTACGTTAAGCTATGATAAAAGATCCTCGTCTATTATGTTAGATTCGATAGAAATTACAAAATATTATTATAGTATAAGAGTATTTTTTTTACTGAATTTGATAGTATTTTGATAGTACATACAGAGTTTTTACTCATTTCAGTAGTATAAGAGGATTTTTTTACGAAACAATGATAAACAATGATAGTACATGATAATTTTCTACAATTTATCTTTTATGAAACAATGCCCTTTTCTTGCTCTTCCCAAAATATACCAAACAGGCCAACCCAAAGTCCAACCTAACAGTCCAACGTCAGTCATCGTGGGCCTAGAGTAAGTCTGTTTTGGCCCAGTAGATCAATGGGGAGATATATACACTGCAAGCAACTATACACA
Source organism: Agave tequilana (assembly GCA_038442645.1). NCBI lineage: Eukaryota > Viridiplantae > Streptophyta > Magnoliopsida > Asparagales > Asparagaceae > Agave > Agave tequilana. Next base: position 56,997 of record JAVJIF010022304.1, read on the forward strand.
AGGCGAAGTGGGAGTGGGAGGCTGGAAAAATAAAAAAAACCCCGTTGGTTGTCTCCGGCCTCCCTCGAGAGTCGAGAGGGCGAGAGCGAGAGGAGATTCTCAGAGAACCCAAATTCAAACGCAGTCATCCAATTTCTCTCTCGGTCTATCTGATGTCTTCCCTTTTAGCCTCGTCATCATCGACCTTCTGTTATCGCCCCTGTCCCGCGCCTCTCCGATTCTCCTCTCGCACCCCTCTCTCCCCTCCTCTCGTTTCTTTCCCGTTGCATACGAGTAGCAGATGCCGATTGAGGGTCAGAGCCTCTCGGACCTCCGAATCCGACGGCGTCTCCTCCGCCGGCGATTCTAAGGCCCCCAGTGGCACTTTGGTAACTGCCCATTTCTCTCTTTTTGATTTAGAATTACTAAATTATGTTGCTGCTCTCAAACTGTTTGAATTAATGCATGTGAGGGGATTGTTGGGTTTTGTCAGAAAAGATTTTAGCCACAGGAAAAGGGAATATGTGAAATTGCAAAGAGGAAATTGCTTGATAGAATATCATTTTTTTCCCCAAGTTTTAACATGCTTACGGTGGTTGGATATAGTTAGTTGGAGTAAGCAATATTCTGTGCTCTTGATTTTGTTGAAAATTTTCGTTTGTTTTGTTCTCTGTGAGTGGGAATCTCAAATGATAAAAAAATTGTGGAAAATTGTATAGGAGAGAAAAGTAGATCCAAGGAAAACAAAGAAAAAGAAAGAGAAAGAGAAAAAGAAAAAGAAAAAGAGACCAGTAGAATGTGGGATCAATTTGTAAACTTTATCACAATTTGGTGAAGGTAAGTATTGAGCACACAAACATATATAATGCCTCTGTGGTAGTATGCCAAGGTGGTAAAGTTGATCAATGAAAAATTAGCGTGACAAAAAGAATGTTTCCTAGGACAATTTAGGAGACATGGATTTGCTATTAGAAGTGCAATATAATAAAACAGAAAATTGAAATTATAAATAATGAAATGTTCAAAATCAAATAAATATCATTCTAAATAGATTTGGTGAGATTTTGAGTTCATGTCTCATACGAGGAGCAAAGGAGTAAGCTTAACCTAAAAATTATATAGGAGAAAGCTTTTATTTATTTTTTAATAAGAAGTTTAGTGGAATATTGAGATAGTGTTTCAGAGTGTTACTCCAAGGTCACCAACTGACATAAATGCAAAATTTTGGGGAAAAAAGAAAAAAGAGAGAAAGAGAATAAGTCACTGACTTGTGCAAGAGTGATGAGTTCCATTGGTTGTTGGAGTAGTTGTATGCCGAGGAATGTATCTATAGCTTTAGGAATTAGGAGATAATGAGACACCTTTATAGTTTCATTTTCACCTACTTAAGCTATTTACTAGATAAATCATACTGATTATCCATGTAGAAAACAGTCTGCAGACACTTTTTCATGGCCATGCTTTCAACATCTGGTTCATAATAGAGAAGATTTTCTCAGATAGCGTCTGATGTCTTTCTGAAGGTAAGGGTGAGGTTGTACAATAGAGTTTTTGGCAAATTGTAATAGTTGAACGTCTACAGCAGCACAGCTTGGAGAGTTACTCGTACTGACTAGTTGTTATGCTCTCTTGATATAATGTTCAAAAAGGATAACTATCTTCTGACGACTTCTGATGTATCGTAGATTCAAGATGTACGGCTTGAATATGTTTTGTAGATCTGAAAACATCATGACTTATTCTTGTTTAATTTTGTGCTTTATGGTAAACATGTGCATAGTATCATATTTTAGGAATTGACAGGGTGATTGGGTGCTCTCTTGCGAGGGTTAAAAATAGGATACCCCTAGTGCTCACAAGAAGCAACGTATAGTTTCAGGTCTGGTTCGAACTGACTGAACTGCTGTTTGAACCAAGACTGAATACACAAAAGTTGAAAACTTAACTGCCATTCATTCAAACTGAGCAACTATGTGATCTAACTAATAGTGTATCAAATGTTGTTTTCAAGGTAAAACACCAATTCCAAGTAGATAATGTGAAATACATTCAGTAAGTGTGTTTACTCAATTCTTAATTTGATGGATGATCTATTGCAAGGATATCAATGAATGTGATCACCAATCTTTGACGAGCATGATAAAGCAAGTAAATTTATGCAAGTATATGAACATAAATGTGTGTGAGAGAGAGAGAGAGAGAGAGAGGAGAGAGGAGAGAGAGAGAGAGAGATGGACACGGCGATATTTAGTGCTTTGGGGCGAACCCTCCCTGCTCCATTACCTAAGAACCTCCTTGGGATTTCAAACCAGTCACTATTGCCTTCTCTTGTAATCTCATAACAAGTGTGTGAGGAACCGCTTGTGCATGTGGGTGTCTGAAGGCAAGATTGGTTCCCTGTACTTGCATGCCCACCTTTTTTTTGTATCACTTTTATGCAGAATAGGATTCTCAAGCTTGTTCGTATGATCCCTAAAGGGTTATTTCACTTGTTCCCACACTTGTTCGTATGATCACTTTTATCACTTTTATCCATTGGCTAGTCCAGTTATTTCAGAACTTTCTTTTAGATTATTAAGGTTTCCATTTTTCTTATGCATTTATTCTAAATACGGTGTTACATAGGTATGTGGGCTTTTCCACATGGGCATAAGGTGTTAGCCTGTTGGGCACAATTGTTAGCAGCTTCAGTTCAGAATTGGGACTTGTATCTTAACTGATTGTGGATAATATTCTCTAATCAGTGTAAAGTTCTTTCTTTTTTGTTTGTGCGTGCATGCACAAATGTTTTCTTCTCCCCTTTCTTTCCTTCCATTTTTTTGTGCGTGGGTTGGGAGGGGGGAGAGGAAGGGTGTGTGTGGGTTTGATTATGGTGGATATTCCTCACCATCTTCCTAAATAGAGATAGAGGGATAATTCCTATAATTATGATATTTGGAGGCATGCTTGACTTTGAGCTCGTCTGTCACATGACAACGCCTTTATCAACTCTCAAGTTATTTTCTCACCCAAAATCTTCATATTACATGCTAGTTAACATCATGTACAGAAAGTTGCATGATTAGCATTCATATTAACAGTTATTATGCATGATTAACAAAGCTCAACATAAAAATAGTTTCAACCCCACCTTCTGGGTGACTCCATACATTTAGTCATAGCTTGTTGAAGCTGGATGAATTAAGACAACCATTTTTACTATTTCCTCTGAAGAAAGTGTGGCTTAGTGGAATGGGCCCACTGCATATGTGGTGTTTGCAACTTTCATGCTGCTTTATGCCTCACATTGGTGATCTCGGAATGCCGCTGTTTTTTCTGACATGGCAACATTCTTTTGTTTAGTTGGAGGAACTGTTCTAGCTCACCTGTTAAGTACCCGGCCCAATGAAATCTGCTTGTTGCTGTACAAGTCTGTTATCTTGTTAGGTTTGGTATCATATTGAAGATTCTCATTTTTCTTGATAGGATATTTGTACATGCAGTGTACAATCTATTTTGGATCCTTGCTTATTACTTCTTCTTAACTTTTCAGCCTAAGAGCAGGAGAGAAATTCTTCTCGAATATGTCAAAAATGTTCAACCAGAATTTATGGAGCTATTTATCAAAAGGGCACCACAGCAGGTAGTGTATTATTTCTTGATGCAATCATCTCCATTACATTAAAATATTTTTCCCTTTGCTTTTTGAATGGAAGATGATTGAATTTATTTGACACTTGATCATTAATATTCCTCAGTGACAAAGGTTGTATTAACCTTAGTGAATCTGAATCATTATTTGCATCTTCTCTTCATTTCCCTTAATGCATTTAGGTTGTTGATGCTATGCGGCAAACTGTGACAAACATGATGGGAACACTTCCACCCCAATTTTTTTCTGTAACTGTTACCACGGTAAGTCATTCCGCAAATCATCCCATGCTACTTTTTTTTTGTTTTAAGTGGGTATAACATGATTAAAAATCTAATAATAATAGTAATCAGAAGCAAGTATCTATTGCACGGACAGAATATAGTGTGATCGAGAAGGTGAGGCTGACAACAATCCATAAAAATGGGATAAGGATTGTGAATATGACTTCCTTGTTTTTTGTCCAATGGGCTGTCTTCCAAATTAGTAAATGTCTCTGTACTGTCATCTGTTAATATGACCATCTATTAATATTTTAATGTCATTTTTAAGTAAAGACTATCTCTGATCAAGGTCCAGCACTTGTAGCTGAGTTACTGCTGAATTACAGGCATGGATAGGAGCTGATAGTACTTTTATGCATGAATAGGAAAAAAATTGAACCTGAATTAAACCAAAAAAAAAAAAAAAATCTCACCCAGAAGGTGGGGTTTACAGCTGTCCATAAAATGGGGCAAGGATTATGAATGTGATTTCTTCCTTGGTTATTTTCTCCAAGGACCTCTCTAGTAGTCTCTTCCAATATATGGTGTCACCCAAAAGGTGGGTTGAAACTAATTTTATGATTTCTGAATATGATTTCTTTGTTTACTTTTTATCTGAAAGCCTGTCTTTCAAATTAGTAAATGCACTCATAATGTCATCTATTAACGTATATGTGTCAATTGTTGCTACATGAACTGGAAGCTGTTAAGTACTTTTTTGCATCATATGCTCACTCTAGTTTTCTACATGCTTACTAAGGTTCTTAAATTATTTAATGTAGTCTGTTATCCCTTACTCTGTCCTCATTGGTAATTTTCGTGTTTTGTCATGCTTATTTAACTGTTCTCTTCCAAGTTAATTGTAAGCCAGCTTTGTTCTGACTGCTTCACTGCCTAAAAGATATTGACTCATACAGTGAGGGTTTAATGTGTATCTGTACTCAATGCATCTGTGATTTCTATACCTCTGTTTTCTCCATTTTTCTTTTACATTTTTCAATTGGACACATCTTCTTAGTCTTATCCTCTTCTTATCACTAAAATAAACCATGTCTTCGCTGTGAGTATCACTATTTAAAGCATCTATGAAATTTGTGAACAGTAAGCGATTACTCTACCTTTGGCAATTCTTTTCTTCACGTGAGCTCTAATTTCTCCATACAATGTTCGGTACTCTTCTACTTTTTTGGCAGTAGCTTGT